>VYZQ01078541.1:1017-27012 GCA_013400655.1 Mystacornis crossleyi
ATCTGGTGGTGAATGAATAAAGAATGTTACCACAATGCGATTTTAAATCAGGTTCTTCTTGAGGCTTTTGATGTTAAACCAGAGAATTTTATGCAAATATGGATTGAATTTGCCCTTCCTAGCATAGGTAGGAGAGCTTGTTTCCTTTGGTGCATTTCAAGCTCATGTTTCACCACTGATTGTATTGGGGAGCTCTGGTTCCATGGCTTAAAGTCAAGGAATTAACTTCCNTCACACAGCTGCTCAAACTCAGCAGTAAACCACCATAATCCTGCGCTTCAAAGCTGAGAAAGAAAAAGCACTTCCGCTTGAGAAGCACAGTGTGACAATCCAACCAACCTGTAGAAATGAATCAGTTCTTACTTTCACAGCAGTTTTGAAATGCAAAATACTGATACTGAAGGGGGATAGAGTCTTCCCTCCGCGGATTTCCGGTGGGTTTCCGATCTGTAAGCTTAGTTACAGCAGGAAAGAAAAGTAATTTACAATGATGCTCTCAAGCACGTGGCACATTCAGTGAGCTCAGAGACAACCTGCTGAACCCACAGTGGCTACAGCACTGGGAGAAAGTTCTTAATCCGCACTACTGAATGAGTCAAATGCCATACAATTACATATTTTCATTTACAGCCTTAATGACTGGAGGTGGGGCAAGAGCAGGCACAGCGCTCATGCTGGACTTACTGATCCCACCCACATGGTCTAGTCTGGCGTGTCTGGCTTCCTAAAGCCCTAACAACAATCCCACCAGCATCTGGAATAACCAGAATGCGGTTTTGGTCAGAACAGAAGTAGCTTGTTATAACTAGAGGAGAGAAGACCGAGCAGCAGAGAGACAGCCTCTGCCCAAACAGGGCCCTTAGGTTTAAATACCTTTAGTTATATGACTCACTCTTCACCAAACCATGTCAGACAGTCATAGAAAGTTGCAACAAGGAGTAGTGACATGAGGATTATTTCACAGAGGGCAGCTCTGGCCAGTCAGATGAGGAAGTTATAGATAGTACCTCTTTTCTTACAAATAAATCACTCCTTTGTTAATTAAATTGTGCTGATGCAGTCAGGCTGTTAGGTCATGCAGACACATATTTCCTAACCCTGACACCTTGCAAAGGCCTATGAGGTGTTAAATACTTACTTCCACACTAGACAGATGTTTCCTCAGAAGTGTGAGAAGCTGAGCTTGACCACTCTCAATCTCCATTTGGTCCCTCTGTCTCTTCTGATGCACTTGTATCATCAGCTCTGTGAGGCATCTGCCACCTCCGTGACAAAAGTACCATATCCTACAGCAGAATTTGACAGGTCACACAGAATCATCCTAATGACCCATTCTGGTAAGGGAGTTCAGCCTGGGCCTCTGCTAACTTCCCTCATTGCTGCTTCTCCACAAACATTTGGCCTACAAATGTGTCTTTATGAAAATAAGCCTTCAGTTGAGCAGGAGACCCAAGTTTTTCAGGGCTTGGGTCTGTTTCATGGCTTCTAGGAAATAACCCTGAGCTTTGTTCCATAAATTACCTGGGGGAGAATTAGTTTCACTTTTTAAAAGCTGTTCTTACATGGCTTTCCTGGGTTTCATCAGTCTGTTTTCCTCCTGGGCCCCAGGTCGAGCTCATATCTTTTATCCCTTGAGTCCCTCTGCTTTTATGCAAGAAAGAGTCCATTTTAAGCTGAGGCAGAAATGACACAGGGTGTCATTAAGCAGGGTCAAAGGACTGAGTTTCCCGTCTCAGGACAAGTGTACCTAAGGCTGACTTGATAAAGGACTCCTTAAAGGCTTCATTCCCCAGTCAATGAAACAAATATATTTTCATGCCAGTGGTCTGGGAACAAGTCTTAGTCCTTGGTTACAGAAAATAACTTATAAAAGCGAGATCTAGTTCAAAATAGTATTTCTGATCAAGCTAATCTAGTGAACAGAAGAGCCAGCTGGAGCTCGTGTGTGAGATACCTGGGCACATGTGGCTGAAGCCATCTCACTAGCAGAAATTGTGTTCATCATGAGAACCACTCAATCCACCCCAAAATCCTATGAATTTATGAGCAAATGTGACAGCCTTTGGGGCCAGTAACCTAGACAGCATTATCAGACACCCCACCTAAGAGAAACAAGATTTTACTGTCTTATTACTGGGGATAATCCTTCTAGCACAGCCAAAGTTCCCAACGATTCCTCTTCATTACACTTCCATACAAGATAAGTTAGACAGGTGCTCCAAGATTAAGCTCAGTAGTGTCTTACTGCCAAAGAAGGAAATACTACTGTACCATTTCTATGAGCTGGGGACAGGAATACTGGTTGTCCACAAAGAGAAGGAACTTACAGTGCAAGTACCAGCAGAAAAACCATCCGTGTATTTACAGCTGCCTGATCACCCTTCAAATGAGGTAAAGAAAGAAAAACCACATTTGTTTTGTGTACAACACCCCAAAGCACCACACAAGGATGACACAGTGCTGCCATTTTTCATCTTGTAATTTTTTCCACTTTAAATGCAGTCTCAAAAAAGTATTTCTACATGGAACACTGATTTCTTGTTGCAGCCAAGCACTTCAGTTAAATAAGCCAACATGCAGACAAGTTGTTTTCATTGGTTTTAATTTTAAATACTGCTCAAGAGTAATATAAAAGTTACTAGTTTGTCAATTTAGACGAATCGTTGTTTGGGTTTTCCCCCCTCCCCGCAAAAATCTTCACTGGAGTTATTTGATGTGTCTTTCNGGTAAGTGGCTGTTTTATGCATAACATTTTTGGGGCTAGAAAGTCAAAGTCTGGGCGGGTAGAAGTGTGAATTTGAGGCTGAATAGTAACATTTTAGTAAAATCAATATAATTCTCTAACACATAATGCAAACATGTATGCACACATGCTGTCCTAATTTCACTTTCCATACTCACAAAACCAAGCAAACCATAAACAAACTGAGCATCAGAATTCACTGTTGACATACAGTGAAGAAATAGGCACAATATACAATTTCTGTGCCTTTCTAAAAGAAAAAGAAAAAATAGAGAAGCCGATAGGCTTTGAGTCACAAAAGTTAAAAACCTACTTTTAATCCTCACGAACCCAAAATGTAAGGAATTAAAAGGTACTGCCAATGAAACAAAGGAAACAACAAAATGTTCTTCTACACCTCATAGCTCATAGCCCAACTCAAATGACAGTTCTGAAGGGTTTTAAACCAATTCAGCCTCACACAGGCACTGACAAGTCACATCAGAGACTTTACCCACACATGTTCATGGAGTTTATAGTTACCTTCAGAACACAAGGAATCTGCATCAAATTACGCTCCCAAACAAAACATATGACTCACATCAACTGCTTGCATATTCATGAGATCTGTACTAATGATAAAACTGTATTCAGACAACCTACAATACTAATTTGAAAAGGACTTAGGTTAATACTGCAGGGACTAAATAAGTAAGGCCAAACGGATAGGGAAGACATTTTCAGATAACTTTAAGGATTGCCTGCAGTTCACAATTTATCTCCAGACCACACAGGCATCCCCAGACAGTTGTTAAACCAGTCCCTGGAAAACAACTCTCAGAGGAACTTGTGCGTTTACTCTCAAGGATCTTCGTGACAGAACCAGGTCAATTAGGTCATCACCTCTCACATATTCTTAAGTAAGGCAACTATGCTTGAACTATGTCTAGGAAGAGACCAAGCAAAATAAAGAACCACAAATTGACAAGTACCAGTGTGTTCGGTCTTCCCACAACTCCAGAGCATTTGCATTATCAGCAGCACAGTGGAAATGCATGTATGTCAAAGGCAACTTTTTTAGAAGCAAAGAAGTTTCACTGGTTGTATAGCACTTTTCTAACCAAAAAAAAGCTGACAATAAATATAAAAACAGTGGGCAGGACCTCTCTATACTAGAAATAAACAACAACTATTTTAAACACTTTTGCATCATCTCACTGAATAGCATGACAGTAGTTCAGTGCTTAGAAATGATGGCCTAATGTCTAGGAAAAAAGAACACTTGTAACTAGAGACTATTGCCATTACCATTTCAGAACTACATTTGCAGGAATGAAAGCCTCAGAAGGATTTGGGGTCATCTGCGCCTGAGTAACAGCAAACGAGGAAGCAAAGTTATAGAAGTTATCCAACATCTTCTGAGTGAACTGCAAAAAAAGAGACATTTTAAGGAAGTTCTTTCTTCAGTTTGAACAGATATACAGCTCCTACATGAAGTAATTTTAGCATCGTCATCTAAAACACAGTGGGAAAGTGGATATAGTAGGTCTAGAGACATCCGTTTTAAATTGATCAAAACATCCTAAGTTTCACTCTTGCCCTCAAATCCATCCAGCATCCAGAAATCATTTTAAGAATCTTCACTTGCCCTCTCCCTGCTCAATTTCACCCAACTGGACAACCAGCTTTGGGAAGAGCATTTTCTGTTTGTGCCAAAGTGACAAGAGCTGTCCCTCTCCTTGAAATTAAATCAGCAGGTGAATTCTAGACTAGGCCAAAGCCGCCATTCCAGCTCCCAGAAAAACACCTGTTAAAACCACTGAAGAAGTCTGCGATCTGTCTAGTTACAACTCATCAGACTCCAGTGACAGGGCAAATTTCCTTCAGCATTCCCCACATAAGGGCTGCTGTCCTGGCATCTTTTACTACAAGATCTTGTGGGGAAAACACCTAAAGGATGCACAGGGCACTCCTAAACTGTAGGACTAGGAAAGCAAAAGAGTGAAAGGCTAAAAAACAGCGAGCCCTATGTGCAAAGGATGAGGCTGTAGGACATTCCCAGCCAGTCTACAAATAGACAAGTCTATGGCTACTTCCGTATTTCCCCTATTCTTTTCTAAAAAAAATAGTTATGTCTTGTTTTGATGGGAGAACAAGCAATTTTGATACAGAAAATTTAATAGACAGTGAAATGATGCAGGAAAACAGAGCCTGAGTTAATATATGCACGGTCTTGTGCTCCCCTCTGACAAAAGAAGCAGAAGAAATGATATCCCAGAACCCTACCCTCAGTCTCACCCCACTCACATGCAGAACTCTACAGTTTTCTCCTAGTTCTTTTTTATCTATCACTTTATATACATAGAAAAGACATATTCAATCATAAATCTTCATAAAACTTACTAAAAATGTAATAGGAGAGCAACTCCTTAACTTAGGGTAGCAACAGATGATTTTGCCATTAAAAAAATACTGTTATTGCTGTAATGTAGCAGTTCCAAAGAGCTGATGTCAAATACTAAATGAAAGCCATTAGTTATTCACAAATATCCTCCCAGTCATTTATGCCCTTCCTCTGCAAATCCTCAAAGGTTTCCTTCAACTTTGACCTCACACATTTTCTCTGTAGGAGTAAGTACTACTTCAGCCTTGGGGTTAACTGCATTCTTTGAAAGCAATTACAATTTGAGTTAAGTTAGATGCTCAGAGTTAGATGCTGCTCTTTTTTAATAGAAAAAAATCATTTAAGTGAAAATAACATTTGTAAAAATGCTATGCAATCATGAGGTGTTTTCTATTTTTTCTTTAAATACTACTGCCAGAAAAATCCATGAGCCACCTTGCAAATGACCTGACGTGGCACATTATTCCTCATAACTTAACTACTGCTGTAGTAAAAATTGGTGGAATCGGAAATATTATTTAGGTGTCCTTTGCCCCTAACAACTCCAAAAAGGTCAATTAACTGTATATATACAAAAATAGCTGTTGGTCAACTCCTAGTCATGGTAGTCATGGTAACTTTCTGTCTTAGACATTACCTATTTGGAACTACAATGTGTATAAACTGCCAAAGAACATCAGCTACAGTATCAGGATTACTGTACAATTACCAGTCTCCCTCCGCAAGCACCTGGAAGGAAAGTGAGAACATAAAAAAGGCCTGAAGAAAAGCCTCACCAACTGCTGAAATGTTTAAAGAAAATGCCAGAGCCATCAGTGTTCGGGAAATCAAGACCCACCATGCAGGTCTAGCTTGCCTTGGACTGCTTTTAGACTGCCAACTAACTGCCAGAGCTGGTTGAGGACTTCCAGAGGTTCAAACTAATGGACAGGCTGGGTTAAAAAATGGCACTTATTGTAGCCCAAGGCCTGATTCACAGGGAAGGCACTGGGGAAAAAAAAGTCTTTCTGTGGGAGAGGGCATAATCCTGTGGTTCTGCACAGCTACATTAGAAGGATTTCTGTAGGGAAAGTGGTACACCTGAATATCTATCTGCATCCATCCCACATTTGCCTTAACTTGTGAGTAATTTTTGACCATTCCTGCAAGTCTACGTACTGAAGTTTCAGCGCCTACAAATCACCAAAGATCCACTCTCTCTTACATGTATTGAGTCATAGCTGCTCCTATAAGGAAGTATCATAAATAATTTTACAGCAGAGTGACACTGTCACAAGTGAATTTCTTGGCCTCATGCCACTGAGCATGCAAATTCCAGTCTTTTACAGGAGACAGTTTTTCAGTGCAAGAAAAAGCACTTTCACAGTATCAAAGCATCCAACCAAATTACTTGACAATTATTAGGTTGGGTAAAATCCTACTGCCACCCACAGCAGCTTCCCCTACCCACTCCCCAATTAGTCGTTCAGAGGCTCAGTTCTTGAGACTTTCATGGTACAGAGAAGTTCTGAAAATGGAATGTCCAGGCTACCTCTGTGAATGAATCTACTGATGACACAGCAGCACTTGCAACAGGAGTCTGCTGGGCCAGGTTCTCCAGCAGTTCCACTGAGATTCCAATCTGAGCCACTGTTGGTGTCTGTGGGAGGTTCATGGCACCAAAGGGATGTTGACTTCCCTTCCCTGAAAGCACCACGAACAGCACGTTAGGTTTGGCACATATGTCAAGGCTGTGTAACTTAAACCACCGTGTTTCTCCTGCAGAAGGTATTCCCCAGCTCCCAGCAGAGGGGTCTCCCTATCTCAGAAATACAGGAAAACAGGCACAAGTACACATAAGCACAACAGATGGAACAGGGTGATTAGTACATTTAAAAAGCACAACAGATCACAAGGCAATTTCTAAAAAGCAGAAAAACATGACTTCAGAGCTCCCTATGAAGTAAATGGATTCAAGAGGAAATATGACCAGTGAGTGAAAGACAGCAGAACCTTTATCTACAGGAATCAAGCTTTTAATTCACATTTTGGCAATTTTCCTTGCAAACTGGAAACATGCAGCACTGCTGAAGTTGTTTGATTCACTCATTACAACCAGATTCTAATGAACATGTTTGTGCTCTGAAAAGGCAGAGTACACTAGTTTCAGATCCCTCTGACTCAGGGAGGGCTGGGCAGCCCCAGGTCTCATCTGAACTGCTGAAACCCACCAAAAGCAGCAAAGGTCAAAGAAGTAGTCATGAAACAGAAAGGCCTTTGACTTTGCAAGTGCCACAGAGAAAACAAGGAACCACCCCTAAATTGCATGCCACCCACAGAGGCATCATCCCAGCCCTCTGCCCTCACTTCTGACCTTTCTCAACACATACTTTCAGTCCCAGCTTCAGCCAAGGTCTCTGAAAACAAGGACAGACACTCAGAGTCCCTTAAATCATGTACTCTTCTGTCAGCATTTCTAAAGGAAAATGTAGGAAAAGGTCTGTGAGACCACCATGCTATCAGTAAACAAACACTAACAATGCACCTGTGTTTGTGGGAACACAATAATCAAGTACCCTCTTCACACAGAGGCAATGTTTCAGCAGCACTCTGACCTCTTACTAGCACGAGAAAGCAAAACTAAGCAAGAGCTGTCCTATAGACCAGTCAACACTATCTTGAGCTGCAAGGAAGGATAATGGAGATCAAAAGCACTATCTGACTTAGTTCCACTAAGATCTAACACTCAGCCAGCAAAAACACTTTGACAAGTTGAACCGAGATCAAGACTGAAGACCTCAGGAACTTGACCATTCCTCTGCAGAGACACAAGGCACAAAGAAGCAAACAGCCAACCCATATGGAAAGTACATTCACAAACTCAGCACCCTTTTCAATTGAAGTGCTACTCCTCACTCCAGATCCTACAACTGCAATATAGTGCCACCTTAGGAGTCAAGTACTCCTATTAAAATGTTACTTTAACACAAGGTAAGAAGAGAGTTTATCTCCTGAAATGCTATTTAGAACCTCTTCTGAGAAATGACATTGCTGTATGATCTCAGCATTTGTTGCTGATAGATGCTTGCTTGATACAAGCTATAAGAAACCAAGTATCAAGTTTATTATTAAAATATTCCAGTAATAACAGAGCTGGTACAAGTTTTGCATCTTGCAACATTTTCACCTGAAAAGATGACACACAGTAAAAATGTGACATCCTCAAGCACCAGTAAGTTGCATCTGTTACAAAGTATGATTACTCTAGACAGTCATGATCCAAACAATAAAATAGATCCATTCCATTCACTTTGCATGAACTCCCACAGAACCACAGCCCTGGAAAGATGTCTGCCTATAAGGATGAAATAAAAGCATCCACTGCCATCCTTACACCAGGAGAAATACACTCCCCATTTTCCATGCTTGGCTCTTGAAACTAGCATTCCAAACCTTACAAATGCAGAGAATGTTAATCAGTTCAAGCTCATGTTTTTGCATTCAGACCCTACACCCTCCAACACATTACATCACAGCAGAGCAACTGCTACCAGAAATGAATTTTTCCACCCATTTCTTTCACTTCATTGAACCCTTAATTCAGTGATTGAGCCTTCATTACCTTAGAGCCCAATCACAACAAAACCCTTACCCATGTGTAGGCCTCAAATGCAGACATCATATTAGAGCATAAATAGCATCATAGCAGAAAAATCTGTCATGGAAAAGGCTGTCCTGTAACTCTTATCCCACTTGTGAACATATTTCCAGTAAGGGTGCAAAATACAAGTCCAAAGTTTGTCTTATATTTCTACCACTCCTTCAGGCACAACTGAACACCAAAAAACCTTACAACTGCAAGGCAGGGAGCATTGCTAAGCCCCTTCTTTATGCATAAACAAATGAAACTCTGCTACAACCACTGCTTCCCAGAGAGCTGACAGGGACACAACTTTGGTCCTCTCAACAAGGTGTAAAACCCAAAATGGAGAGTTCAAGTATCAGTAACGTCTCTCAAAGATTCCAGCTGTTACACAGTCTTCTCCATTTCAAAATTGTTTATGGCCATGGAAACTTAGATTGTGTAGCTTAGACTGAGTCCACAGTCAGAGATAAGCTGCAGACAACAATGGGAATGGCAGCACTCTCTGCTGCTCAAATCAAGCACAGCAGCACCTCAAGACACTGCAAATGTGTTCAACTATGTCACTGAGTTCGAGAGCAGCCCTTACTGGGAAATTATGGCTAATTATGCAAAGAGCATCTGAAAATGCATTTTCCTCCCAAGATGTCTCAGAGCATACATCAGCGACTCTTTCAAGCATGAGAAACATATGCCAAAAGCACTGGTGATATGCTTTGCTGTTGTACTAACCACACAGCTTTGGGATACCCAAAACCACATCCCCCCAAACTCTTCCTGTGGTTGCTCCCTTTCTGCTGAAGAAAGCCCAAATTTTTGAGGAATGTGTATGATCAGAATTCCTCTCGCCCTGCAGCTTGAGAGTCCTGATCTCATACCATACTGCCACATCCAGGACTGACTCAAAAAGCATGCCTGCCATGTTAGGAATGAAAACATTTTAGCACAGCAACCTCAATGCTTAATAAAACAGAGATTCAAGTTAAAGATGCAGACTACACCCAAGCCTAAAAAAAGACGTGTACTACTTTATCACTGTAACCCTTTAAGCTGCTTGACTGATATATCTGTCCCTTTCATATGACAAAGGTGTGCCATTGGAATGTGTCATCATCTTTATATGCACACAGCAAACCCTCACATATTTAGGAAAACACACACACAGACACCCCCCCTATTCGATGTACTGAAAGTACTAAAACATTTGGAAAGCTGCTTTCCAATGAGGACATCCTCCATTGGACAATTCTATAGAGCAAATGCCCCTGGCTGGGTAGTGCCAGCTGTCAGAAATCACTGCTAGGCTCTACTCCCTGCAAAACCTGTCTGTGCTACAAAGAATACAATCACTTAGCAGAGGAAGCTGAAAGCAAATGCTGCTGGCATGTCTAGACAAATGCCTAAAAACATGGTAGGGAAGTTACAGGATGATTTTTCCTCAGGTTCTCTATGCAGAAACACAAAAACACGTCAAGTTGGTTTAAAGGAATTTCCAGATCAACACCACACACAAGAGAAGATGAGTGAGGAATTTCACAAGCAACAGTAACACACGGACAGACTTCCATGAAGCTGACAGGCTGCTTCCAGGGCATCTGCTCAGAACTATCTGAAAACACACAGTGGGCTGCCTTTTCAAGCAGCTTTTTGTTCAAAGCAACCTTCACACATTTATCCCTTATGCATTCAGGAACACATCTGTTTCACCGATTGCTATGTTCTACCAGTCTTACCAGATTTCAGACCAGAAATTTTGAAGATGGCACTTGGCTTCTCATTAGTAACAAACCCCAGCAGCTGCCACACTGCCATCCCACTCTGGTCTGGGTAACAAAAATAGACAGATCCTCCCATTCCATCTGGAAATGGTATAGTTCCCAGCATGAAGACCACTACATGGTTGATGTTTTCATAGTCCGGTAAATCAAATACAAATTTGTCTTCAGCCACTTGTTGGGGTGCAGCTTGTACCTAAAGAGAACAAAACCTTTATTAGTATGAGCACGTTTTTCGTCTTCATCTGTAACTGTGAATTTCCTTTCACAGAAATACACCTAAAGTGGTACATAACAAAAGGTGAGGAACGTACTAACCTAAAGAGCAAATAGCCAGATAAAAATCAAACACAGCAGAAGAACAACTTCAAAAAATACTACCAGAAAGACACAACAGTCTTGTTCTACCTGCACTGAACACATATCCCACCCGGGACTACAGGATCAGAATACCTTCGCTCCCCATGTGCGTAGGAGGAAAATAGGGTGCAGAAGAGGTTGCCAAGTCACTAAGAAGTGGCTGTTGACCACCTGGCTGGCACAACCCCAGGATCATGGAAACCTGTTCACATAGGAAATACAATAGACCTTGAGAAAGGCAACAGAAGGATGGCTGAATGCCAGAGCAAAAGATACCCTCCTCTTTACCCGAGATGCCACATCCTTGCAGCCAAGGCACAATCTAGCTTTAAAAAGCTTCTTTTAAGCTCCCAGCTTGTCTCTGAGGAGACAACATTGACAGGGGGATGGCAAGCGCCTCCCGGCAAGGACGCTCTACAAGGCAGCTGCCTGCGGGGACGCGGGGCAGGAGCCATCCGAGCGCCGGGCAGGCGGGGCCCCCTGCCTGGGGCGCGGGGAAGGCGAAGGGCCCTGCGGCAGCTCCACTCCGGCCCCGAGCGGGTTGAGGGCCCCGCCCGGGCCCGGGCAGCGCTCACCAGCCTGCCCGCCACCAGGCAGCCGAACATGGCGGCGGCCAGCGAAACCCTCAGACGCCTCGCTACTCCCGAGCCTCCATGAGCGCCGTCCCCGGAAAGTCAACACGCCCCCGCTCACCCCGGCGCCGCCGAGTCACTTCCGCGGCGGCGCCGCCACCACGGACTACAACTCCCGCCGTGCAACGCGCAGCCGCGGCCGGGCCGTGTGGGCGGGCCGCGGTGGAGCATGACGGGAGTTGTAGTTCTTTCGCGTCACCGTATGAATGCGCGTGAGGGGTGGGAAGAGGTGAGACCGCCCGGCACAGCCGCGGGCCAGCCCCGCCACTGCCCCAGCGGCTGTGGGCAGGAGTGTTCTCAGCAAAGGTACCGCACAGTCTTTTGCCCTCCTGTTTTAGCTAGGCTGAATTACAATAGATCCATGATAATGCCGTCCAGACATGGGATGAAATCAAGCAGACGAGAGAGGAAGAAAATGAACAGGGAGATGAAGAGAAGCAGTTCCTCTGGTAAATCTCCATAAATGATGATAAAGGTTCCCCTCAAGACACAAAGGTTGTTTTTCAATCCCTGTTTACAGGGCGGTTCTCTTGCAAGTTAGTGCAATATAAGATGCACCCGTGTTTTTTTGGCTGAGGGAAGTTCCCATGCTTCATTGCTTGTGGTCTCCTGGGTGTCACAGCCTGGCTGGGCTGGATGGAAACAAATCATTCCTCAGTTTGACTGGGAACCGTGTTCTGCCCTTTCTATAGAAGCCATTCTTTCAGATCTTGTTCTGTTGTGACTTGTGGTGTTTACACAGGTATTTTAATTCACGCTTCAATCTTAATCATACCCGTGTTAGTATTTCTGTCAGAAATCTATATGAAACCTCTCCCCTTTTACTGTGCCAGTGTGCTGCCATGGACTCTGAAACCTGCGATTAGAGCCATCTCTGTAGAAAATGTCAGGGTCTTTCCTGCAGCCAGGATCACCTGTGGCGGACAGCTTCTCCTGTCCTCAGCTATCCCAGGCCCTCGGCACTGCACTTGTGGCTTATGGCACAGGTCTGTCACTGGGGAAGCTCTCAGGGTTGCTTCTGTTGCCCACTTTGTGGTAGTTAAGTTTTAGCAAGGGACTGTGCTGCTTTTCCAAATGCCAAAAGCGTAAACAAAATGTGCCTGCTACCAGATGGAGTAACCAACCTGTCCCCTGCAGTGTGAAAATGAGAGGGAATTACAAGAGCAAGACCTATTAAAAATCCTTAGGCTAACCCATGGTTATTTGTACAGGCAGGATGGAATATGTATTTCTGTCTGATTCACCTCCTGGATTTAGTAAGAAGCCCAGGTGTAAGAAGTGTTGAGGCAGTAGTGCAGAACTGCTGAGTCCCAGGCCGCATTTTGGATTTGAATCTTTGCAAGTAAGTTCTCCGCATGGCAGGTGCTTTTCCAGCTGGCCCTGATGAACTGGAAAGAAAGAAAGTGTTTTAAAGCTTTGAGATATTGCAAATTAGTGGAGGGTGGCCAAGCTCTGCAGTGCAGCCACTGAGACACAAGAAATCTGCTAATTAGGCAAGAGCTCATCTCAGGTTGCCAACTTGCTGCAAACCTCTGAGATTACACCATGTCTAAAAGGCTCAGAGCAAGCCCCTCTTGCAGGTCTGATCTCAGCAGGGCTCTCATGCACTCTTGCTTAGGCATGTTTGGTTTTTTTAAAATTTAAACCTAATTATTTACTATTTATCTAAAACTTGCTAAGCTTTCTGTGCGGAGCCATTGCCGCTCCCCCTGTCAAAAGCTAATCTCAGCCTGTTTATGAAATTGCTCTACAATTTACTTGTGACACAGATGTCCACTCCAACCCCTACTAAGATCCATGCCTTAATGCCATTTGGGTAAGAGAAGGTGATACAGAGCAGGCACGTTCCCTGTGTGCAGTAAGGGCAAATATTTCCTATTCAGTAGTAGCAGATAGTGGCACAACACAGAAGAGTTATAGGTAAAGAACCTCTGAGAAAAAGATTCTGTTTCTGGGTGAGGCAAAGGTGGGAGTAAGAGGAAGAATCCTCAGGCAGGTTGAGTCCAGACTGACACAAAACTTCACCCCTACAGTGGTGGCTGGTGTGCCAGAACATGTGTTGGGATCCCACCTGAACACAAAGACCAGCAGCATCTACATGTGTGTACTGGTTTGAAAGCAAAACCAGTGAGAGGCTCCAAGTCAGAAATACAATTTAATAGAAAGAAAAAAAAAATAAATGCAGTAGTACAAAAGAAACTACTGACAAAATCAGAATACAACCTGACACCCTGTTAGTGAGGGTGGTGGTAGCAGTCCAGATGAAGTGGTCTTGTTGAAAGCAGTGATCCCGCAGAAAGGTCTAGTAGCTCTTGTCCTCTGGAAGTCCAGTGGGTAAGGGCTGCTTGTACCCCTCCAAATTCCAGGTTATATCCAGGTGGGAATGCTTGGCTGCTCCCCCCTGGGCAGAGCATCTCACAATGGGCTGGTGTTATTCTATGAGTCATGTAGTAGGTCCTTGATTGCCCATTAAACAGAGATAGCTGCTGGAGGGAGTTATCTCTGAGTCAGCAGCACAGCCTTGAGGGGCCATTAACAGGAGATAGCCCAGGGGGAGGAGGCAAAGATAACACTGCCCCACCTGGTTTCAACAGCCCCTGAAGATGGTAATAGAATACATACTTTTGGGCACATCTTACATTGCAACCTAGGACAATGTGTCTGAACATGGGTGCAGCGAGGTGTGGGTGCTGGATGAGCAAGAACTGTGAAAAGTAATTTTTTTTTTCTGAATAAAGAGTAATTTTCTTGTACTTCTTTTCACATTAGTCACAGTTGCAAAAACAGCAATAGCTTGTAAAATATTCATGTAGTAGGATGGAGGGTTTTTCATAGTTCTCCTTTCCTCTTTCCCCAGACACCTTTTTTTACTTTGTTTGCCAGTGTATTTTTCTGCTGTCTGTCTAGTCTCCAGGCCCTTAAGGATTTCATGAACTTAGGTCATTTGCATGTATTCCAACCTGAAGAGTTGTAGCCTATGTAGTCATTTATTGGGCAGAAGCTGTTCCGTATTTTTTGATCACTCTTGTCATTTCTTGGTCCATTTCCCCCAGATTCACTGCAGAGGAGCAGTCAGCCCTGCAGCCGGTTCTAGCTGTCAGCAGTCAGGAAGGCACTGGACAGATCTGCCCACAGGTGCACGTCTCTCCCATTTCCGGAAGCTGGTAAAGCTCTCATTTTTGGCCACGTGAGATCAGATGGCATCAAAGAATGGACTCTTGACCTGTTCTCTTGACTTAACAAGCCTGGGATGTTTCCAGATTTGATTCTTCTGTGTAGCTGAGGAATCTCAGAGCTCAGCTTCTTGAAGGCTTAGATGAAGCTGCTGTTGGGTACCAGGAATAGGGCTGAGGTCATTCGGGATAGTGAAAATGTGTGGACAGGAAGGACAGGGTTATGTAATGGTGAAGAAGGAGCTGCCGCCTGGGACAGAGGAGGAACAAGGCTAAATGGAGCACACAGGAATGTGATGTCCAGGGGTTCAGAGTCAGTGACTCTAAGGTCACTTTAGAAAGAGATTTTAATTGTCTTTGTGCTGAGCAGTGGCCTGTATTTGTTGTGTAGCTGCTTTCTTCAGTGCTGTTGACCCATAAATGTTAATCTTCTCCATTTGAAGCCAGTGAGCATTTTGTTTGCAGAAACAGCAATCAGGAAAAAGTTATCAGATAAATCTACAGAGGTTGAATATTTACTTGGAGACTGGAAAAAAGAGCCAAAGTGCCCAACTTCACTGCGGACTAGATACGCTCTTTTGAGTATGTTCAAATAACTGCATAAAGCAATCAAAATCTGGAGACAGTGAACAGAGGTGCAATTGGTGGCACTGTTTTAGATTCAAAGATTTTTAATTTGCATTATAATTTTCTATTATTAGGACCTCTGCTTAGCTGCTTCTCAGCTTTTCCAAACTTTAACCATTAGGACTAAAGTTCCTTTCATTAAGGGCTTCCATTAGTTTATATTTTTGTATATGTAAAAGTTTCAACCAGAGTGTTTCTGTCGTTTCCAAGACATATGTCAAAAAAGCACTGTTTTGCTCAAGGTAAAAAATTAAAATTTGGATAACCAGTTCTTTCAGAGCCCCTAATTCCCTCATATTGTGAGAGGAGAGACTTGCAATTTGCTGGCAGATAGTCTTAAGTCAGAAAAGAAAAGCTGTGAAAATAAGCTCACCTGTATCTAAATATGAAATATTTGGAGAATCCCAGTTTGTATGTGCTCAGGAGAAATTTATGTAGCACCACAGATTCCATCCATGCTGAACAAGTCTCACCAGGGCTGCAGAAGTTCATCTGTAGCTGCCTCTAGGCTGGGCACCAAGGCAAGAAGAGACTACTGAGCCCTTCTTACCCAACTCAACAACCTGAGGGAAGTACTTAAATTAAAAACAGTTTCCTTCTGTTCTTTCTAGACAGCGGGTCCTCCAAGGCAGAAATTGTCCTCTGGAAGAGTATCTTTGTTGCTGGTAATTAGAGAAGACATCTTGGCAGTACAGCCGTTTAACTGAGGAGCCTCAGTTACGTGGGAATTTAAGTGGAAGGAATCCAGTCATTTCTCCTGCTCACAGTGCTGGTGTTTAGGTTTGATAGGTACAAGGGAGGAAAGGAGTAGTGAAAGTGGGGGAAGGCATAAGGGCATTAGGTTGCAGCAGACGGTGGGAAGGAGGAAGAATATGGAGGAAGGAGGAAGAATATACTTTTTAGTAGTGCTGATTTTTGAGATTTGGGAAATGGTTTTAAACCCCCTATATCAGCTGAGAGAGATGATCACTGATTTGGTCGCAAAAAAGTGCCTGGCTTATTTACCTTGCACGACCTGTTCTTTGCCAGCGGTAGAGAGGAAATTGGTGTCTGTACTGTGAATTTTATTTCACTTACCAACAACCGTGAAGCCTTTGTCAGTGTTCTCTGACAGCACCTGACTATGGTTCTGTGAGAGCTTTAGCAATGACAGGATATTTGTAGAACATAGGAGATCATGTAATCTGTTCCTCAGATGACTTTTCGGGACTTGAGTTCCATGGGTGTCTTACTAGTCTTTGCTGCATTTAAGGTTTCTGAATCTTTATGGAGAGAATTATTTTGTACATGCTGAGACTGAGTTTACGTTTTTAAGTGAATGACACTTTATCACCAGCAGATGGTGATAAAATACCAGGGTTTGGCATTTTAAAAACCACTGTTCGTTGCAGAAGTTGAGACTGGCTCTGGTTGTATCTCTGTTGAAAAACTGGTCTGTTCAGTTTAAACCCTAATTGGGATGGAACAGTTCATAAATATATTAATGATATGTCATTAACTGGCAGGCAGCAAGCTACACTTTCAGGATCAAAACTAGTAATGGAACAGATAAACCAAATAATCCCAAGGACTGTCAGTCTCCTCCTCGCCACACAGGGAGGGATATGTGTCCCCACATCTCCCGCTCCAAGATTTGAGGTACAAGCAAACCAACCTTTTTTTTTGTATGCCATCCCAGTGCTTAGCTTCCTATTTGCATTTAGAATTTAAACTTCACAGCAAAATCATTTTTCATAGATGACTATGTAGAGATTTTTTAAAAGACATTTCTATTTGGCTATGTAAAATCCTTTTCAGTTGCTCAACCTTATTAGAGACATACACTATTTGAGTGTCTCTCCAAGCATGTCCTAAACACTTCAAATGGACAAGTCCGGCTTCCCTAAAGTTATCAGTTTAATTCTGTTTCATCTAAAGTTGGTCTATCTCCTCCTGTATGCATGAATAAAAAGAAACTAGCATACAACTACTTAAGGAAAAAGTTTCAATTGATTTATAGCATAAGCAAGACACTTATTTTCTGGAATTTATTGATAAATGTTAACAAAAGGTATTGTCCAAACATAGCTTTCTAGGTCCAGCTGTGCTAGCTCCATAGGTTTGTTTTCTGCTTAACCGTAAATGCTCATCACTCCTCCCGTGAAAGTGTTTTGCTTCTTCAGGTTGCTAGCTAAGTGTTCCCCAAACTGTTTTAGGTATAATCTGATTAGTTTAAACAGCTTAAATATTATATCTGCTCACTGGGTGTATTGTGACAAACATATCAGTGGGTAAAAGGAACACAGGACACTGTGACAGTCCAGCTTCAGGTGGTGGTGCCCTGTCAGTCGCTGATCTGCAGCGCATATGGAGGCTCCTCACCCTTAGTTCTTGTTTGCACTGTCCTGTCATCTACAGCTCATTAAACGCTGTTTCTCAGCTTTTGATGATGGGCAATCCATGACATTCCCCTTATAAGAGTATTCACAAGAGCCAGTAGATCTTAGATGCCTGAGATCCTCTGGTGCATCAAAGATGGGCAAGGCATGGCTCGCTCCCAGTGAAGAAAACTGCTCCTCTGGGAGCAGGGGCTTTCTACCTTGTGTGCTATTGGTGCTCCTGTTCTATGGGAAAAAATGTCCTGTTTTTCTTAAAAGTCTGAAAGAAATTAATAGGAAATTCCACACCACGATGACTGAGTTCACTGCAGGTGTTGGGAGAAGGTGAGAGGAATATGCAGCTACTTGAAGGTGAGGTGTGAACTGATCTTGAGGGTTGTTCACAGGACTGCAGGTGGTTTACTTTGCCTGTCTTGGTCTGTTACAACTTGACATTGAGACATCATAGCTGCCCATTTCTGAACTCCTTCTGTCCCAGGTGAGAAGGTAACCTCCTTGTGTTTCACTTTACAGCATGCAGTCAGGTAGACCATGCCAGTTACATGTCTCAAGTAACACATACCATTGCTGGCTTGCTGTGTATGGAATGGACTAAGCTTTGTCATTATGCTCTTAGTAGTTAATTGCATGGGTGGTTAACTCCTGCTCTTAGAAACTGTAGAAACTCTTCATCATATCTGACTATATTTTGCTTCCCTGTTCAGAATGGAGAACCTCTCTCATGGTTATTTGACTGTGCTTTGAGTCCTCAGCTTTGCTGACATCCCTCCCCCTGCTGTTTTTCTGGTGTTCACTCAGGACTCACAGACAGCTGCTGTCTTGGTAGGGCTAACCTGGATGTCCAGAAGGTCCCATTACATTTCAAAACTGTCCAAGGGCTTTTTGTTCAGTTTCATCTCACTTGATACAATAGGGGTGAGATTAGTGTCATCTTAAGCCGAAGTGCACTTGGATTCAGGGTCTGTACTTGCTGTTTGTGTGGGCTGAAATACTTCCATGAAGGACAGTTGTAACTAAAAGCAGCACCTACTCTCATTATCATGCTAATAAATCAGCTTTACACAATACGTATACTCCTATCTTTGCAAGCAGAAATGTGGCACGAAGATTGTGTTTTATTCAACCTGAAAGAACTTTTTTTCAGAAGAGAACTTGCTTTTTGAGTTGGTTACTTAAGACTTACGAGTGAAAATACAGAATATAACCCCGTAGCCCTTCCTTGTGAAAGCAGTCTAAGGAAGTTCCATCAGGGTTACAGGATTTTCATGTTTAAAGACTTGATCCATAGTAACTAATTTCTGCCTATCTGCTAATTAAAACTATGCATTAGAAATGTTGTTTGCCTTGGCTTCCAGGATTTGGAAAAAAAACCTGAGATACACGATCAATCCTGAGACACCCTGAAATTCTTCAGTTCCTGGTAAGTTCAAAGACTGTTATGGTACCCAGAAACCCTTGGATGGAAGTCTGTAAAAACACCCGAGATAAAAAGAAATGGGTTTTCCTTTGTGAAACCTTATCTGTATTTCATACAAGCCAAGCTGGACAGATTAATGCTTCCCACACAGTGATGGAGAAAGGGCGTAGTGCTGAAGTATTACACATCTTTAGGCATTGACTTCAATGAAATGTAGTAGTTTCCATCAGGGGAGGTTATTCTCTGTGTTTTCCCAAGCTTCCTTCTGAAAACTAGTGCTTGTGCTTCTGGGGAGCTCTGTAAATTAAAAATCTGCACTATCACAGTGCTCATTGAACCGTTTGGTTGGTAACTGTGTACTGGACACAGAAAGAAGCAACCTGAGTTCAGAATTGCTTTCAGTTTTGCAGCCAAATTGTGCATCCCTCCCATGAAGACACAGATGACTTTCTAGGTCTTTTCTTCTTGTATTCCAGCCAATCCTGCTGAGCAGTCCCTCAGAGCTCACTATAACTTAGCTCTGTTTTAAACTGTGGGTCTGTATTTCAAATACAACCAATGTTATTTAAGAATTTGCATGCATCAGTCCACTGGAAGAGATGGACAGTCTCTCTCACCCAGGCAGCATTTATAAGCTCCCTTGGGAAGAACTGATGCATTTTCTCTCTCATCTGACAAATCCCCGTCCTGTCAAAGATGCTGTAATTGATCTTTGTCATTAAATTCAATAATGTCCAAATTTACAGATCTACCTTGTTTCAGGCTAATGCAGATAAATGAGGTTCATGGTAAAATATTGACTTTTACTTGGCACCTATGCACCTCAGCACTTTATGCGTTTGATTAGCATACAAGCAAGGCTGTAAAATCAAATAAATGAATGCAAGGAGTAATGCTTTATTCTCTTTAAATGATATATGAGACATAGCTATTTATAGCAAGGGGTTGGGAGAGAAATGTAAAGCTAAGCCAGTTCTAGGAATGCTGATACAGGAGATTCAGTGAAAAATTGATATTTGTATGAGGAAGCTTCTGTAGGGAAAGTCAGAACACCATGTAGTGATGTAGAGCTCATTTGTTTGTGCCTTGATCATGGTCTCTACCCAACGCAGACAAACATTACATAAGAAGCATTTTTTAAAAAATAAGGCACATGTTTTTAATGCTCAGTTACGGAAATTCCTTGCTAGGGACTGTGATAGATCATTTATGCGGAAGTCTTTAGAGCAAGATTTTATACTTCTCTGCAGGCAATGCAGCAGCTGAGCTGTGAATGTTGGACTTACTAAAGAAACTTCTCCAGCAGATGATCATTATGCAGCAGTCCAGACTGGATGGTCATGCTGGTCTCTGTGTGGATATGACACACTCAAATTAGAGAAGGCTTATTATGCAAATTCTGTGATGAGTTCAAGCCACTAAGAATCACCAGATATTTTAATAATTTAGAAGAGAATGTCCTCAGAGAGATGATTCCCTTGAAAAAGCGTTTATCCACTGCAAGAGAAAATGCTCAGATCTCACTGAACCCATAGCCAGGGGAGTTCTCAAACTATCTCACTTGAGCGCAGCAAAAATACTGACTCATTTCCGACTACTCCCTTACTATGCAAAATACAAATAGGCAGATCCTTAAAGGATGTAAATTGCAAAAGCTCTATCAAGGGAAAATGAGAAAGTTGCTGCATCTCTGAGAATGCTGCATATGAACCATCATTTTCCACAAATAATGAGGACAATACAGAAATGTGAGAAGTGTGACCAATGTAAATGCAGAGCATTTGTCTGCTTTCCTTGCTGTCAGAATCACTGTGGATTTAGACAGGAACCACAGAACCCCGTTCAGCTTTCATTTGAAGAGGGGAGGGTTTTTAGCACAGATGCATTGGAAAATGGCTGAATGGGGAAGACGAGCAGAGCAGTTTTCCTGCTAGAGCAGTCCGGAACTAGATCACTATGGGGTACTCTGATTTCAGAGTGAAAGCTGTTTCATTGCAGATACTTAGCTTGCTCCCAGGACAGAATCAATTTTGAGGAATAAGAGCTTTTATTTCGAAATAAGGAGTCCACAAGGGAAGATACTGCAGAAGAGCAGTCATCCACCTGTGTATTTTGGCTGGCCTGTATTTACAGAACATCTGAAAACTTGGAAACAAAATGCTGTAGTGGCACTGCTTCTTTCCACCTTTAGTTATGTGGCTGCCCTGTGCTCCAGAAAAGCTTTCCTGGAGCATTTTCTCATACTGCCAATCTCCGAAATGAGTAGTCCCTAGTTAAAATTGTCCCAGACGTCAAACTATATGAAAAAGAGAAAAAGTATTCATAAGGGCTAGGTCTCCTCCAGAACCCGTTTTTCAGATGAGTAGCTCTGTAATGTCTTACCAAAAGATTTCTCTTTGTCGTAGTGCTGCTTCTGGGGATTTTGCTGCCTGTTGGATTTCCCAGCTGTTACAAAAGGGAAGTGACTTTGCTTTAGCAGGAAAGATATGATATCTTGAAGTGTCACAGGAGTCAGCATCATTTTCTCTTCTGAAGTTAGGAATGAGATAGCATTACCCAAATGGATCCTGGGAGGTGTGAATACATTACCAGGTCTGTCAGAGGCATCTGTGTATCCCAGAGCAAATGCAAGGGATCCATCCTGACTACCAAATGTAGACATCTGCTGAGTCACTGGATTCAGTACTCTGGACTGCCTTTACAGCTAACAGAAGGAAATGTGTGCTTTCATCTGAGCTATTCCAGGTATTTGCCACAGGATGCAATACCCCACAAAGATAAAGTGCCCATTTCTTTCCACCTGTTGCAAAGCTAACCCAGGATGACTAGCTCAGGTATAGAGATCTAAACTTCAGAGATGTACAGTTAAGTGAATTAGGCTGAAGCCCTGTTGTCTTTTAATATATTTTATATAACGAATCTGTGTCTTTTAATTGTAATCTTCAAAGAGGGATACAAGGGTGTGAACACCGATCATGTGCTCTCTTAAAAAATGGGCTTCAAATCAGGACACTGAGAAGCTCTGAGAAGGATTATGTCCTCTTCTATCATGAAAAATGTTAAACAAATCCTGAGAAGCTTTGGAAATTTATCGGTGGGGAAAAAAAAGAGAAAGCCTGACAGTCCTTCACAAAGTTTCTTTGTTTCAAGGTCATCATGAATTAATTTTGGAGAACCATGGAATCAGTTGTGTATGTCCAATAAATTATGGAAGGTAATTAAGCTATTCATTTTAACTTCAGTGCTTCACTTTAGTGTCCTTGTGGATCTGTGACACTGGGTGCTTTTTTTGCAATAAAAAACTGGAATAGACCCTTTAGTTTGATAAAGGCATTGGTGGAATGCTGTCGTGATTTTCTTCTGTGAAGAGTTACTGTAATTAGTTCTGTGAACAGATAAATCTGAGTTGTTACCTTTATTTTACAAATGGAAAAGCAAGACACAAAAGGGTTTCCACTGGCAGCAGTTAGCTTTGTATCAGACTGCAAATGTTCCACTCAAAGTGTCACAAACTTTATGGCACATTTGGGAAAAGAATGCAGAAAATCTGAATCTCATTGACTGCATACAGAGTGCATACTCATTGAGTAACACAGATCATGAGGATGAATTAAAATGGCACATTGCGCTCAAGCTTGTGTAGGCCTTGCCTTCTAGTTTGGGTCACCGGTGTTCACTACACAGGTGTACTAAAGGCTAAAATTTTGAGACATGCATTCATTTCAACTGGTGCACTTTTTCTTGTGTCCCCGGCTGTAGTAACACGCACAAACACAATTGCAACTCAGTTTCATAGAGCGCAGGGATATGAACCAGGCAGTCTTCTCACCCTCTGGGTTCTCAGTGTCTGCCTGTTGCACAGCCAGTGGTTTTCTGAATGCCTTGGGTGCCAATCCACTGCAACTGCAAAAGGATTTGACATCTAGGGATTGTTCTGCAGGGCATTTGTAGTGTGCAAAAAAGTGTTCAAGGGTGATGTAAGCAGAAGGCAATGCTAGTATAGAAATGATGCTGGCAGAGGTCATGTGGATGTTGGGATTCATGGGAATTGCCTTCTGCTAGAGACTGGCTGTGTCCTGAGGTTCAGTTGGCAGTGGGTGCCTGGTTGGTGACAACACACAAATGCACACGCAAACAGACACAGTGCAGGCATTCTATCTGCCGGGTAGCTGTCCCTCAGACCCTGACCTCCTCCAGATGCTGTCATTCAGACCTAAGAGCTCCTCAATCTCGTGGCTGGCAGACATCACCTAGGGCCAGTAAAACTGAAGTTCCCTGGTGGATCATGCAGACAGAGGGAACAGGGAGCATGCTCACACCGCTCTCTAAAGAGAGATTTTAGCTGTGACATTGCTGTGGTCAAGTGTGGCGACTGGATGAAAATACCGACCAGCAACATGCAGGTGGCCTTTTCTGTCCTCTCTTTCCTCTGTACACAATTGCTCCTTCCAGATCCAACTTGTTCTCTGCCTTTCCCCACCTTTGATCTTTCCTCTAAACATCCCATAGTATGTTTTGTATCTTTCCACAGTTCATTTAAAATGTCCTATAATAAATTTTACACAGTCTTCAAACGTTCTCTGCTCTATCTTCATGTCTCCCATAATAAATCTTACACAGCTTAAGGCAACAACCCCTTTCAGTTTGTTCACTTTTCCAGGGAGAGAGTTTTCTTTGGCTGACGCAGCTTGGAGGGTTTTACACTCAGGTACAGCCAGATTTGCCCAAATGCAGGTGTAGTCTTTCTGGAAATCTTTTTCTCCAGTCCTTTCAGCTCCTTTCTTCAGTTGATGTCTGAAGTTGAGCAGGCCTAAATAATACTGTTCACCTATATGTGATTTTCATTTCATAGGCCATTATCATCATGCCATTCTTTTGGCTTTTTTTGCAAGCAGAAGTCCTAGTCTGTTCAATTTCTCTGTGTACAGAAACTATTCTACATCTTTCTCATTGGCTCTGTGTGTTTCCTTGTTTGTCTCTCATCTAGTTGAGATAGGATGAAGGAGCAGTACTGGCAGTGGAATTTAGCACTGTTCAAATAAAGGAAAGCAAAAGGGCCGTACGCTTCCCAGGACTGGGCTTCTTCTGCCCTAATTTGGTCTGAAAAAGTTTGCTTTAAACTAAAATAAAAATAAGGACAAAAGACCGAAGTGAATAACATGATCTTCATCATGACCCCATTAAGGTTAATAAAATGTTAAAATGAGGCAGTGCTCACCCACTGTTTTATCTTTACTTCATTGCTTTTTCCTACTAGCAGTGCATCAATAACTTGCAGTATATTCTAACTGATTGAATAAAAAGTTATATTTAATTGGGAAATCAATGAGCAGAAATAGGGCACTGAGGTCATATAGATTGTATCATCCTGACCAATCTAACTCACTTGCCCTTTGAGCTGGTCTTTCATCATTATATTTCACTTGCCAATTCCTCAGTGGTCTTAATTATGGGCACAGCAATTTGTCTTCAAATATCACACTACAGTGAAATCTATGCATCGATAAATACAGCTCAAAAGTGGTTTTCCACACTGCTGGAGACTTAATTGCTTCTATGGTTAAAGCAAATGCTGTAATTCTTTACATTTGTGATGCTTTTCAATATCTTCAAGTGACTGGAAGCCATTCAGGATGGCTAAATTAAAGGAAAACATGTATTTAAATTTGAAGATTGGTTCTGAGTAATTTTTGGCACTTTATCTGTACAGAACATTCTTCCCTGTGCTGCAGTTGGAGCATGACTCAGAAATAGCAGAGGATACTTCAGAAAGAATAGCTGGTGTCATTTGAAGGATCTGCTGGCTGTTCAGTTTCTGACTGCCTCTTTTAAACCCCAGCTATATGCAGGGGAAGTGGTGAATACCAGATTTACAAATTTTGCCTGGTCTAGGAAAACCAGCTTTTTCTTTTCAGTAAAGTGCAATTTTAGTGCTGTCCTTGTGTTTGCCCTCTGCAAGGCAAGAATGTGGGAATACCACTTGGAAAGCACAGGGTGTAAGTGAGGCTTAAAAAGTCATTGTGTGAGCAAGAGTAGTGGAGAAATCCACAACTGCAGAATATATTGGCTGGGAGGAGTGGCATCCTTGCAGAATTTCACTGAGTTACTGCAGCCAACCCTCCAGGTGATATAAAGCATCTGTGTTTTTATTGTGCTGTTCTCTTTGCATACAATATCTCTTGTGCTCCCTGATTCCTAAACCAGTATTGGTTTCTGCAGTGGCAGCTTGCCTGATTTCTGAGTGGCTGTCAATATTTTTTTGCCTTTGTAATAGGTAGCCTAAGGTCCTCCTAGAAGAGATTCTGGCGTCTCTTCTGCCTGATGTTACCAAAGGTGGATGGGACAGGGCCAGACCTGGGGCCACTCATACCATGGTTCAAGTATGCTCTGGGTGCTGGCATCTCCTGAGTTCCTCTACCAGGAACACCTGCTCTCTTGCTTGAGAAAAGGCATTTCATGGGAAGCAGTGTGCATGGGTGATTAATTTTACCCGGAGACCATGAGACGTTCCAGTCCACACTGTACTGTGGATGCACATAAGGAATCAGTTTTGGGGCAAAGAACTCAGCAGTGTGCTCAAGGGTGAAGAACAAGATCTGGGTTGTTACCTCAACTCCTTGCCTGCAGACAAAGATGGTGATGATCCCTTCTCTGATGGTTTAAGGCTGTCATTTCAGAAACAGATGAGGAAATACTGTCTAGAATTCTTGGTTTCTGACGTACTCAACAGTATTTTCAGCAGTAGTTTCTTAATAGTATGTTAATAACTAAATATGCATTGGTCCCATTTTGTGCTACATTCCAATATCTGTTTGGCATTTCCATGAGCCAAAGTCAAATCCTAGGTCTTGACAGAATCGAAAAAATCTTCTAAGATCGGAGAGC
>VYZQ01078554.1:0-14849 GCA_013400655.1 Mystacornis crossleyi
GGCCTGCCCAGGGCCTGGCTGCCAAGGTGGGCAGAGGAGGCAGAGAGAGATACCAAAAGCTGTTTTCCTCCACATTCCTGTGGTCTCACTTCAGTGCCTTGTCTGTGGTTGAGTGTCTTGGTGGAGGGGGAGGGTGCTGGCAGTGGGATGTTAACATCAGAAGAGAGGGATTGGGGTTTTCAGACACAATTTTCCCAATCCTGAGCAGCAGAGTAATTCAGACATCCAGCCACCAACACGCAAAGTGGGTCATGGTTGGTGCAGTAACTTTTCAGGTTGCCTTTAAAAGATTTATCAAGAGTAAGAAAATGTAGGTAGCAAAATGTAAGGCACATGATAAATTGATGAGAACTAGTTCTGAGAAAGAGCAAAGTGATAAATGCTTAAATAATACATGGGTATTACTAAATGAAGCATTCTTCAGATTATAACACAAAACAGAAATTTACGTTTCTGCCTTTTCCCTACTGGCCACAGAAAAGCTGGGGATGGAATATGCAGTTTCAACTCCAAAACCAGATCGTGGGTCACATGTACTGGTAGTGAGGAGAAAATAACACCTGAGAGCTTTAGCTGCTTAGGGCATTACTTACTCACCTGCTGATGGCATGGGGAGGCTAAGAGCTGGCTTCATTACACTGCATGTGGGCATTGTCCCATTAATAAAATATTTGGAGTAATTTTGACGCATGACTTTGCAGAGAACATAGGAAAGTTATTTTTGTTGAGTATTGAAACAGCCCCGCAGGAGGTCGCAGAGAACGCACAGGACTGAAGAAGTGTGTTGTAGAGGTTTCCCACTCCAAAGGTTTTCTTGTCCCAAGGCTTTCCCTCATTGGCTTCAAGAAATTGCTCACAGAGGAGAATGGCTGCTAGTTAAGGGGGATGGAGCAGGACATAGAAAACTTCCCAGTGAAGCAGCAGTCAAGCATCCAAAGGGAAATTACTGCCTTCATGCAAGACTGCTCTTCTCTCTGCTTGTTTTATTGCTTTATGGAAACATCTGTCAGGCAATAATCTTTGATTTTAGTGTTTTCACTGTTGCAGAAGGAAATAAGAGCTTTATGACACCGAGACCTAGTCTCTTCTCTCATATTCTTTTTGTTTAATGTTCATGCTGCTTGGGGCAGGGATTGTCTTTGCATTGCATCAGCAGAGTGCTTTCCCCAGCAGGGACCTGTTCTGTGCCTCCACTGCTAGAAGCTACCATAGTGAAAATAATTAATAACAATAATAAAATGTCATTTCTTCCTCTCCATTACTTGCTCTGTAGGTTCGCTATTAACCTGTCTCAAACTGAGCAACAGCCAGACAAGAGATAACAGCAGCCAGAGACAAGGTGAACCAAACAGGGTGGACATCTGACCACTGTCATGCTCCCACTGCAAGTAGTAATTGGGAAGGTTTATTTTAGGAGTCCCACCACATCCTTTGTGGGGCACTATTAAGATTTCACTTTGAAAAGAAAATCATCACCTCTTGCCTCAAGAGTGGCTAGCAAGAGGGACCTCTGGACAAAGACACATTCCTTAGATTAACAAAATTTAATAGTAATGTGATGATGAGTGAATTCTTAGTTCCTAATGTGCATTAGTTGAGGTGGGACACATTCAAAGACCTTGATTCCAAAATCATTTGGGCAATACCTCTATCATACAAGCATGATACGTGGGCCAAGCTCTGGAGCTTTGTACCAGCAATGATGTTTCTAAAGCAATTGATGTTGCTTGCCTGCTCGTGTTATGGAAATGTTTCCCTTCATGGCACAGCTCCTCCTTCCCTGCCGGTGCCCCTGTGGTGCTGTCAGTCACCCTCAGTAAGTCACAGGAGGGCATCAGAGAACCAACAATAAAGCAAATGGCTTTCTAGTGAGCATAGAGGCTCAGGGATGAATGTCTGGAGGAACTGTAGCCTGGTACATCTAAATTAAGAAACACTCTCTGACATGGGAGGCTGACTCATTTGCGTGACACTGAAGCTGCCTCCATCCCAAATCTCCACTTGGGGATACATGTCATATGGTGACTTCATCACCTCTTGCTGAGGTCTGGAGGGACAGGCCAGGTGACCACTGGTGTCAGAAAGCCCCAGGCAGACCCAAGAGAGTCACAGGCAGTGTGGGAGCCAGCAGCTACCTCAGGTCTTGGTGGATGCTTGGCTGAGACACCTGGCAGGACAATCCTACACTGAATTTTATAGAAAGGACTACACTGGTCCGACTCTGCCGTGGGGCACTTTCACTGTCACCTACACAATTTGCTCTACAGTTTGAAGAAGGAGGGCAACACTCAGCCCATATTTCTTCCACAGACATTGCAGCTTTGGAGCATGCATGTCCTGCATCAGTTTCTGCTCTCCACCCTGGCCGAGGCATGTTCTGAGACAGACACAGCGACTTCCCCAGCACAGAGAGAGATGTGCACATGCAGATACAGCACATGCTCTGTCACTAATTCTCACTTGGTAATTGAAACATAACCCTGACCACACAGACCCTCAAAAGCCACCAGCTCCTCTCTGCAGCTTGAAGCACAGTTCACGGCCTCCCAGGCGAATACTGCCTAGGCTAGCGTGATTCAGTATCTATATCAATAACTTGGAAAATGGAAAAATACACAAAATTTGTGTTCTTGGGAAAGTGTGTAGTTAGCTCCAGTCTGGTGAGCCACTGGGGAGTCGTACAGAGCTCATTACACCTTCTGACAGCCCAAATTCACTTGGTAGGTTACCATCACATACATTTAATTGAATCTCAGGTTCAGCGTTTCTAAAAGCTACTGGAAAACCACAAATATGTTTCCAAGGATAACAAAAAAAAAAAATACTAACACCCCCCGCCCCCAACTCCCAAACTGTATTAATGAGAGCTTAAAGAAGTTCAGTTTTAAAAGTTTTGTGCTGTAAGGTTAAGGAAGAACATGCTTTTTTTCTGTGTAGACTTGGAGTCTTTTTTTCCTTGGCTGCTTTATATTTCCCTTGAGCAAAATCTATTGGAGCAGCTGCTGAAAGTGATGGGAGGAAAAACACAGAGTTTCTGCCTACAGTTGTTATCTGCAGAGAGGGGGAAGACTGGCCTTGGTCAAATCTCTGGAGGAGACAAGGTACCCTCTGAGGGGATGGCACAGTCTCCAGCTCTCAGGGAAGACCTTCAAACAGAGGGTGTTGGTATACTAGAGGAATTTTCCCAGCTCAACAATGATTATCAGAGTAAAAGGGCCAAGAACCAGTCACTCCCCCAGAGCAATGTGATCAGTCAGCTCTTTCAGTGTCTTGTTCTTGGCCTCAGCACCAAAAATTTCC
Organism: Mystacornis crossleyi; assembly: GCA_013400655.1. Classification (NCBI taxonomy): domain Eukaryota; kingdom Metazoa; phylum Chordata; class Aves; order Passeriformes; family Timaliidae; genus Mystacornis; species Mystacornis crossleyi. The sequence goes on from VYZQ01078554.1 coordinate 3,301, forward strand.
TCTTAAAGCATTGCCACGTCCTCAAGGCAAGACACCTTGTGTAAATCTTTCCGTGAAAATAATTAGCCATTGGAAGCATGGACCTAGAAATACAGGAACATCTCTGTCAACAGAGAGAGTTAAATCAAAGGTGAGTATCTGTCTAGATATCTTCTAGTGCAATGAAGGACACAGAGCAGGTGCAGGAACACTTTATTGAAACCCCATGTCTGTATGTGAAGAGCATTACACATGGTAAAGATGGTCCCTTGTGGCCTTGAAGGAGGAGATCTTCCTGAGACCAAATGCTAAAAATTGAGCAGAGCAACATGGATAGTGTTTGAGGGAAGGAATGAATTTCAATGTCCAGTGAGCTTATTGTGTGTCACTTCTCTGTACTCTGCAGTCAGGTTGGCCTTCAGAAAAAAAGGGAGCAATGAGGTGCTCTGAACTGCTCAGTCCAAAGCCACAGGCAAACCAGATGAGAAGACTGTGAGCTTTCAAAGCTTCTGAGAGGGGCAAGAGAGAAACTTTGAAGATTAAAATCCTTGTGTGTGCAATAACTACATTCTCAAAACCATTTCAATGAGAAGAACTAATGTCAGAGGACAGATTTCAAAAGTTATTTAAGCATCTGAAGGGGCAGTGTGGTTCTTCATGTTAATTTTTAACAGCCCCATTTACGCCCCTGCATTCCCATAGTTTCCCCAGTATACCTGCTCCTGGGGAGCCAAAGCAAGCAAGGTACTGTGGCCAAGCTTGATGCTAAGGGATACACAAAGTTTGAGCCATGTTACCATGTGGACTAATTAGAACTGAGAGAACTGTGGGTGTTACAAATCAGCAAGGTGCTATCAGAAAGGTACTTGTCTTGGGTCCCTGCAGGAGGAAAGCTATGCTGTTATTCCCAAACACAAAGGACAGCAGACAGCAGCAGTGCTGATGTGCATCTAAGGAGAAACAAAGACTGAGTCGAGGGTGAACATACAGCTTGGTCCAGAAGCCATAAACAAGATAACAACAGTCACAATAAGAGCCAAATGTATTCAGCACGAGGGGAAAATTCATCTATTTGCAATCAAAGCAGTTTACTTTATGAAAGGTTCACATTTCTAACATTAAAAAAATAGCACAAAGAAAACAGCAGGACAAAGCTCTCAAGAGAAGCATTATGTCAATACACTTGCAAAGCAATGTTCACTGTGAGATTGGTTTGTGACACAGGAAATAAATGAACTAATATTGTGTTTCAAAGCAGATACTGGAAATGAGGACAATGTCATCATAGCAAACACATATAAAACCAATTAGTGACAGTCTGACTCTAAGGCAGAGAATTCAGCTTGTTTTTTACATTGGGGACATCACAAGCTGATCTACCAGAAAGATATTAGCATGGAAGTATAAGAGGTGTTACTTTTGCCTGGGTTTCTAAATAGCAGGAGAATTCTTCCATGCTCTGGAGTCAAGAACAACTTACAGATGGTGATACACAAATGGGTACATCTTCTGAACAGAAGACAAAAGACATTCGTACAAAATGAAGCACAAAATTACTCTATGAGCTGAGATACATTCGGGATATAGAACATCATATTGATACTAATCCCATGAAAACACACATCATGGGAAATCCCTCAGCATTGACAAATAGAAAAAAAAGAAAACATAGGTGTATGGGAAAGTTAGTTGTTATTGAGCAACTTTTGCTAAATTATATGCTCACCAAAATAAAAAGAAGTATCTACCCAAGTGAGAAGTTTAAATGTGAGCAGTGCCTCAGAAGGACAACCATGGTTAGCTTCAAAAAAGAATAAAAGTTAAGTAATTCTGACCCTAAGGCAAAGGTTAGGCAGAGTGGAGCATCTTCAATTCCCTGCTTACAAGGCAGATGTCTGGAACTGCCCCAGCACTCAGACCGGCTGCCGCAGCTGCTGTCTATGAAGTCCTAGAGGGAAAGTGTGAGTCAGGAGCTGATCTGCTGATATACAGACTGGAAAAACATTGGCAGCTTTCAGGAAAGCACTTTCAGCCTAGAAGCATAATTTTACATATATAACCAAAAGAGAAAATAGGCAGATACACATAAATATAAAAGTGTTTTCATAGGCTCACCTTCATCTGCAGGTTTGTAAGAAGAAATCACAGCTTAAATAAGACAGAACATTAAGGTTTCAAAAAACTGGAAGTTCATTAAGTGCTAGAAACAGATTAGCATGGCATTTTTGAGCAACCTTACTCCCAAAGATGCCCTTTGGTTCAGCTGGTCAGTGATCTGATGGTGAACACTTAGAGCAAGAGGAGTATTTTTATGCATTGCTGATACCGAGTGAAATTGTGTCAATTAACAGTTACATCAACTAACATCCCGGTGGTCCCTCCTGTCCCTAAACTCAGTTTTATTGCATCCAGTTCTCAAATTCATTAAATCCCTCTTCCCTTGAAAATGGCTGGAAGAGGTGGGAGGTACTGGTATTTTGGAATTTAAAGCGCAGTGATCCCATGGGTTACTCAGCAGCACATAATACACCACTGAAGACAGTGCTCCAGGACAAGGAACACGGAGCCCATGGCTTGTGTGACTTTTCTCTTAGGCACATGTCAAGGCCTCACAATGCATTGTCAAACAGGTTTGCAGAAATATTAACACAATGCATAGCTTGATTTAGAGAAGTCCACATGATGGTTCATTGTATTTCATTATTCTGACTCATGTCTTGTGTCAGGATCCAGAGAGAAAAGCTACTCTGGGCTTCATTTCATGTCACAGAAGAAAAGGACCCAGTCTTGTAAAAGGTACATTCAGCTGTGTCTGACAAACCTGGGTTCTGCTCTTGGCTCACAGGGTGAGACAGAGACAGTCATTCATCATCCTCAGCTTTACCCTCCCTTGCATGTAACACTGGTATCAGCCTCTCTTTGTGGAGTTTTTTTCAATGCATTAATGAAGAAACTACATATAAGTTCATCAAAGATCATCTCAGCTGCATTGTCTGTGGTTCTTCTTCAGCAGCTTTTTGATGCTTTTTTATTTCCTACAGTCTTGACATCTTGTTCAGCCTCTGGATCTTATTTTTCTCTCTTTTCATCAGAACAGTGTATTAAGCCATTTCTCCCTTCTGTGTGATGAAATGCTTTGCTAAGCAAACTATATAATAAAGGGATTCTAAGTTGTGCTCTGTTGTAGAAGATTAGTAATTTGAAGTCCCTTACTAAAATTAATATCTATATAAATATTTTGCTGTGAGGATGTTTGAATCAAAATGTGTGAGTTACTGCTCAGAAAAAAGAAATTAAATACTAATCTTTCCAAAAAATGACAAAAAAATTGTCCTATTATTTTTGTATTTTCCTCTAATTTTGACACTTTTTTTTCATTCTATTCAAATTAGAACTGAGGAATCAATGCATCAGACGTTCCTGAACTTAATTTTATGTTGGTCAGGACAAAAGGTTTTCCCTTCATCAGACACTAATCTTTGGCTTTCCCAGTGGGCATCATTTTAGATAAGTCACATTTTGGGATCTCATACTCTTTTTGCATCCTTTTGGCACCAGCATACCATGTGGGTACCTCTCTCATGTCCCGTTTCAAGCTTTTCCTGATTGCTGGGACACTGCAGTGGAAGAGAAATTAATCAAGATTATTTCAGGTTAACTAAGAAAGGGATTTTGTTTTCCAGTGGAATATTAGAGACGCAAAAATCATGTGGAAAATGTCGATTTTCTGTGAACACTTTTGTAACCCCTCCTGTGCAGAGCAGGCTGGTGGGGGCTCCCGCGTGGCTGCAGTGGGCCAGGACAGGCAGAGCTCCATGGAGCAGCCCCTCTCCACTGGCAGCAGTGCCAGCCTGCCCCTGCCCCTCTCACGGCACAGGGAGCTGGCATTTTTCATACTCATTTTTTCCACTGCATGACATTTTAGTCCCTTCCTCAATCGCTTTGCCATCATGTTAATTAACAGTCAAGGCATTAGCACTGCCGACATTTTCATGACAGGCCCCAAGGCTGGAAGCAATTAGTTCAGTGCAGAACTACAGCAAATACTGCAAAATAAAGGCAGAGGCAGACCAGCTCCAAAACAGCAAAAAATAATGCCAAACAAGTTCCATCCTTCCTCCTTTCCTATGCTGTTTGCCAATTTGTCTTTACGTGCACTTTTTCTCTTCTTCCAAATAATGATTTTCCTGAGGGAACACTACTGATATAAGTTTCATACTCTGGTTCAATTCATATTCAGTTCGTATTTTTATTTCCTGCTTCATATTCATATTTGCAAGAACAAGAACTTCGAGTCAGCCTGCTCAGCTTTTCCTTCCAAGGCTTGGCAAACAAATGATTTTATTTCCAGAAGTGCTGAGCACCCAATGGCACCAGCTGAAGTCAGCAGAAGAATTGAGATGCTTTACAGTTCTGAAAACCACATCATTTATTTACTGACATCTTAAAGATTTAAGAGACAATGTTAGCTTCCTGTTTATTCCCGACCTAAAATGATAGTGCTGCAAAACTCTTTGAAGCCAGTTCTCCCAGTTATTTTCCTCCATAATTCTTAAAAGTTCCCCAAAAGTGTAAGCAGAAAGGGAGCCTTGCTGAGTTCACTGCTCAGTGCCCTTTCTTACAAGGCTCTAGCCACCTCTCCACCTGCGGCATTTGGCTGGGACCCGGTGTGGAGCTCTAATTTGTTTCCCTGAGCATACTCATACCTTGGAGGCCTGGAGGATTCCTTTAAATTGTGAACAGACTCCTTGTGGTTAACAATCCATGAGGAGACACCTTGACTTTCTGGAGGTTTTAGATTCCCAAACGTTCATTTCCATCAGTCACCCTTCCATGGTAAGCAATTTACATCTTTGCTCTCTAAGGTGCACATTGATAAAACCTTTATTTGGGGGTCGTAAACGAGTGGTTGCCTGGTGCTTGGTTGCTGGCTGGGGTTAAACCACGACATGCAGGAGAAAATATCTGTTGTGATTTCTTGGCCCTGGTCCACATTTAGGTGGTTTGTGCTGAACCCTTGGCAAGGTCTCTCTCAGCTACTCATCCTCCCTCTGTGGCTGAGGCTCTTTCCTCTGCCTCTACTTTCCTTCACCAGCTTTATCCAGAGCCCTCCTCCTGTCTCCTTTCCAAAGGCTGGGACAGCTGTTGTGGCTCCTCAGGGACTCACACCCAGGGACTCAGACTCCTGTTTATTCATTGGGACAAGAAAATTTCTTATTTCAGTCTGTCACCGAAGACATTTTATTCCACTGAGAACAGGAAAACTGAGTAGGGGAGAGCCACTCTTCCTGACAGAGAGGGAGTGCATGCTGTGCGCTGACTCACCGGCAGCAGTGCCTCCTCCCAACTGAGACACAGCAGCAGAGGCTTGGAGAGGAGGCTGCCGTGAAAGGAAGGCATACTGTGCATGATCCTAAAATTGGGAAAATTATTATCTTGTCAGTGGTGGTTAAAAACTGGATTCCAGCAAAAGCTCTGTTGTACTGCATAATGCTTATCTTGGGAAATAAAAGCAGGGGTGGACCAAATGTCCAAATTTAATTTAAAGCATGAATAAATTTTCTAGATTTTTGTTCTACTGGAAACTCCTTATAAATGCCCTTCAGTATTTCATTCCTCCATTGTTTCTTAAATCTAGGTATAGGAACACCTACAAGGGATAAAATGCAGTTAAATCCATGCTAGTGAACTGTGGTAGCATTAAGACAGCAAGACAAAACTGGAGTTTTTGTCTTCACTGCTGCAATCCCCAATCCTCTCCATTATCACAGTTGCCTTTTTCTTAGCATTGTCATCTCCATCTTGTCCAGAGAACAGTGTGGGAACAGGGAAACTGAGGAGCATGAGTGACAGAAAAGAAAGGAAAGCTCAAGTACCCACAACATCCTGCAATCTCCCTCCAAAGCACTCCTATCAGTGGCAAATGAAATTCATTAAACAGAGCAGGTAATGAGACAAAAACCTGAATGCTCCAACTTGGTGGAAGTGAGGAAATGAAAGAAAAGCACCCACAGCAGCTCCTCAAGTCTCCACAGAGCACATATACACTGTGATCAAGGTGCTCCATGCCCAAATTCCACAACTGAGATGCAGCATCACACCATCACCCCTGTATAGACTAATGAACAATGTCCTATCTATATCTCCTGTGATAGCAGCCACCAGTAACAAAGAAATCTATATAGCCTCTAAGCCATCACTGGGGTTTAAAGTCAGATCATGAATCAGACATACCTAACTGTAGCTAAAGCACAAAATGAGATACAAGATCTTCCCAGGAAAGGATTTGCTGTTTGAATCTTTCCATAATAATTGCTGGAGCCATGCCTGTCAATATTTCCTGGCTCCCATTGAGACCATTGGCTCCACTTACTCTTTACAGAAGATCTTTTTCCAAAATAGTTTTCTATTTTAATCAAAAATGACACTTCCTGATCCTTCCTTCAGACCCAGAGCATGCTACTTTGAGGGGAGTACCGAACCACCTTAGATGTGAAAGCTGACATTCAGGTGACTATACTGCCTTCCCCACATCACAGCAGTCAGCAGCTCCCTGGGCAGCACTCTCAGTGCTGCCAAAGTGCCTCTTTGTCCTGCAGATCCCATGGTCATCTGCTGATTTTTAACTCACTTAAACGAGAGTTTGTAATGGCCACAAAATCTCTTCTACCATAGGAGATGAGTGAGGTATGGGTGGCTAGCAGGGCTATATGCAGATCCTTGGGGAAATACACAAATGAGGAGCAGGTGGGGAGGTCAGGCTCCTGGTCACACAGCTGGGTTGGGAAGGGAACTGTGAGAACAGAAGAAATACAGTAATGTGGACATGGCCGAGGCCACCCTGAGAGCTATGTGGGGCAACACTTACCCTGCTCACCTGGCATGCAAAAGCAGTTTGGACCTGATTCCCCAGACCTTTTGCTCTCTTGCCTTCTGTTCCTCCTGTTCCTAGTTTGTAAAAACAACAGCAACAGCTTATTTTTCCCCATGGCTAACTTTCGTGCAGCCTGATAGGCATAATGAGCATGAGAAAATAGTTATCTGATGCTGGAATCACACCTTATGTGCTGGTGGCTGTTCTCATACATTGCAAATTGCTTTACCTGGTGCAACTGTTTGGGGTCTGCTGTTATTGCAGACACGCTGAAGATTTACATCCAGACTTTTGAAGGCCTAGAATGCTTACGGTTTATTTATTGTAATAGGATTTTTTACTATTGAGAACATTGGTGCATAACCTAAAGGCAAATGTATCTAACAGCTAAGACATAGTATTTTTCTGGCTCAGGTCCTGAAATCTACCTCCAGTTACTCTCTAGCATGTTATTATTATACTGATTGTTCTTATCCTCACCATTACTATTAGTGGTCAAGATCCCTCAGCATCATGTGGAATTTAATCACTGTAGGAGCTGCAGGGGTGGGAAGAAGGAGAATAAGATTTCTGATGCTGCAGGAAGGCGGAGGGAAGGCCAGTGTTATGTCCTCCCTACTAACCTTCAGTTTGGCATCAGATTTTCACAGGTACCACAAGCCTTCAGTGTCCCATGGGACATACTTTTGACTGGGATACACTGCCTGTGTACAAGCATCTCTGCCCCACAGCTGTGGGCCCCAGTTCCTGAGGAGAGCGGAGAGGAGTCCCAGAGAGAGACAAACGAGGATCCCAGGGTATTATATTGCAAGTCAGTGGGAAAAGGAGTAGTAACAGTGCAGGAAAAAATGTACTAACTCACCGGCTTGCATTGACCAGTCCTTAATTGCTGCCAAGAGCTCAGCTGCAAGAACGTACAGAGAAGTGCAAGCAGCAGTGGCTGCCTGTTCCTAGCCTACCTTCCTGGAGGGGTTGTGCAGCTGCCAACCCCAGGAGGTACCTGAACGCAAAGAATAATTGCACCCTGCAAAATACTGGGTTTATGTTCCAGGTTAGCTGGCCAGAGAACTGCATTGTAATCTGCTAGGTAACTGAAGAAGAATTAAACCAAGAAAGGCAGCCCATCTTTACTAATGATAGAAATACTTCCTCAATGCAATATTCCTCTGTGTATTTAAGTGTTCACTCTTTTCCACTTGGTCATTTGTACATATTTTATGTGGTTGTAATTTTACCAGCAATTTTATTATCTGTAAAGACATACAGCATTTGTTCAGCAAGCTAATTACTCCGTATTTGTTGCTGATTAATACTTGACTTGCAATAAATCCAGAGTCTTCCCTAGCAATATTTTCCAAGAAAATTTCTCACTGGAAAAACAATAAATTCTGCAGGGTCTGATCCTGCCTTGAATGAAAAATAGAATAAAAAGTTAATCTCAACAAAATTATAGCTTAAGTGGGTGTTTCCCAGAGATGGCACCAGGCAGCACAGTATGATCCAGGCCACTGCTCTGACAGGCACAATGTGCCCAGTACAGGGGACTGGTGACAGAAATGAAAGCGGATCTTGCATTTCACCAATCAGTAATGTCTTCCTTTGGTGTCAAAACTTTTTTCCTGCAACAGAAAGCGAGGAGCCAGCTGGATGCAGTTTCATGTAATGAGATGTTGGTGTGGGTTACTGTACTCCTCCCCATGTCCCATGTCTTTGCCATCACAAGGAGGGATGGACTGTTGTGTGTGGTGTTGTTCTTAGGAGCTCTGCATTTTAAAACTTCTTCAAAAGTCTCTGTGACAGCATTCTCCAATATTCCAAAGAGTAAAGCAAACCCCTGGGGAGTGAAAACTTAGAAATTCCAACACCGAGGGGGTCTTCAAAGTATTCCACACCTGTCTGGCCAAGGAACTGATGTTTAACTGCCGATTATGGCAGGAAGTATGTCCTGTTGAGAAACCTCCAACTCAGCCCCAGTGTCTGAGGCAAATCCCATATATTTTGCACCCTGAGCTACTGTTTGTTGACCCTGAGGAGGAGTCTTTTGTGGGAACCTCTCAAGAACAGGCTGTTTTGCCATGTTATTAAACACCTTTTCACAACAGCACACTTTTAGACTGTGATGCATCTCATACTGCATCTTCAGACCAAAGAGTCTGCCACATAACTAGCACAGGGTTTACAGACAGCAGATTTTATGCCAAGGAGGAGGTGCAGCAATGATGGCAGGAGAGGTAAATAAAACACACTGCACCCCATTGCTTTAACTCCTGTGTGTCTGCCACAGACTTGGGCCTATCTCCTTTGCCCTCCAAGCAGCGTATACAAAAGGCACTAGATTGTATAAAGGTCCCCCTTGTGTGAGTTTGGTTGAATGGCCTCTGTAAGTACCTGTGAACATTCTCGCAGAAACTGGAACCAGAAAACAAGAGTCTAAAGATTGGACAAAGGAGGGCAAGTCTGTGGAATGTTTCCAAGGACTGCTGGGCTCTGGAGACTGGCAGACCTGATGAATCCACAAACCCAATGAATTCAACACACTCAGCATCCACACAATCACCAGCACGTGCTGGCATCACCAGTGGTCTGTGTTCCTTGGTCTGCAGCCAGGAGGCTGGGAGATGCTTAATGTGGACATGACCCATAGCATACACACCTGCTGAGAAAAAGGGCTCACTGAGGGGATGTACCAAAAGCAGCCCAGGAGCTGGCAGTGCCTCTCAGTGACCATCTCCTCCTGACGACAGGGCTGGGTTGGTCTCCCAGCTGCATCTCCCAGCACTGCCCATGAGGATGTGCACATGCTGGGTGAAAGCCATCGGCTGCTAATGGCAGAACCTCCATGGCCAAAGAGAAACATGGACTCTAAGTACAAGTACACAGTTTACATCCCCCATCACATAAGGGGAAAGGGGACAGACAATAATAATTCTTTTTCTTGTTAAATGTAAAGTTCTGAAAATATTTAATTGTTAATGATATGGCCTACTTGCCCACATAAAGGTAATCACATTGTGCAAAAGGCATATGCTGCCCTAGCAAACACATTGGCTGCAGGAAACATAAATGGATCCACTTCAGCGGGGAAGAAGAAAAGCATATGTTACTCTTCAAATTAAGAAAACCTTGTATTATTCATTAAGGTCAAGCTCAGAAATCCTGAGACAGCTGGAGAATAGCTGTTTGATGTCTGTCAATGCAAAAATGAATGTTTTAAAATTAATTACAGGGAAAGCAAGCCATTTGTTTAAAAAGTCAACATGTTTCTATTTGGCAAAATGTCCTGAAGTGATTTGAAATCTGTTACCATTTTCATTTTTGTAATTACATTTTAAAATGACTGGAAAAAAAATTTCAAGAGCTCAGATTGTGAGAGAGGAAAATTTCTGACAAAATTGGAATCCCCCATGCAGAAATACCCATAAGCAATAGTCTCTCTTGACACAGTAAAAGCTGATAGCAAACTGTACATTCCTGTTTTAACATATCTTGATTAAGTGTTTAGTACAGTGTTAAGTCATGGGTCTGCAGGCCGCTCCCTTAGTTGTTCAATATCAGACTTTCATTTTAAATGCACCTTGACAAGTTTCCTTCAGCTTGTGGGATGTATTTAGCACACAGATTTATTTTTGGGAACAGCAAGAATAGGCATCAGTCCTTGGGTATCAAATTCCAACCTTGGGGGTGTGGGATGAAAAAGATGGGGAGATTACAAATATTTATGTAACTCTGAGATTTTAGAAAGCCTCTTGCTGGCATTTTTGCTTAAAGGAAAAGTCTGGGGTTTTTACAGGATGATGAACAAGAGGCCCTTGATGCCTGCAGCCTGGGCAGTGCACACTACTGGGCAGTGCTTTCAGTAAGGATGGCTATCACTAGTGGCCACTCTCTAACACAGATTAAGCACATGCATGGATTTTTAACCAAGTGCTCTAAACTACCTTTAACAAAACTGTGGTGTGTTGATAGAAGGAAGAAGGGAATAAATCTTATTTTGGACAGAAACAGTGACGAATTATTTGAGAATGTCTTCTGGACATGGGGCGTGTCCACCCTCAGCCCATACCCAGAGCTGGGCACTGCATATGCAGTGATGCTGCAGCCCGTTCCTGACACTCCATGGTGCTGGGCTCTCCGGGTTCACAGCAAAGCAGAGATGAGCTGGTCTTCTCCTCATCCACAACCCCGAAGAGAACGAGGCTGTGCTGGCACTGCTGTGCTTTGTGACCAGGGGAGACTGTGAGATGTCACTTCAGGGAGCACCAGTGCTAATGGGGGATGACAAAAGTGCCATTACTACTCCTAGGCTTTAAACCATGACTTACCCTTCAAAGAGCAAGGTGAGGTGCCCAACATGCTGTCAGGCACTTGTTTTTTTAATCTTTTCCCAGGAAGAGAGGGATGTTTCAGTTTAAGCTGTTAGTTTAGTTTGTTGAGTTGCTTATTTTCCATTTGCCTGTTGATAGCATTTATTACAGTTATTTGCACAATGCACTATGCTTATCTTGGGAGGAGGACAGGCCAAAGAAACGTGCTCTGAATCTATAATGGCAAACAGTATGGTCTTTTCGTCTTTCCAACAGGTCCTGAAAAATTGTGTTTGGTTCTGTGATAAGTTTATCCTTTCTGCACAGAGCAGGGCTGTCTAAATGACTGATTCTTTTAGGTCAATAGTAGAAAATTAACATTAAAAAAAAAA
>VYZQ01078569.1:0-16603 GCA_013400655.1 Mystacornis crossleyi
TTTAAAAACTGTCATCACATTTGCCAATTTTTGTTTCTCAGTCACTGAAGCAGTGTTAAGCAAGATGTTACACGCTATGGTTAATAGCTCATTTATTTCACTCTTGAGTAACTTCCATACTTGGGCCATCCTATCTAGACAACTTTGTCATTTTGTTGATTTGTTCTATAATTGGATTTTTTGTGCCAACACTACATTTTGAGAGATACTCTCTGTCACTGTGCAAAAAAATTCTACCACAGAAACCTCCTATGTTCTTCCTTTGTGAATGAAAATATAAACCAATTGACCTATTTGACTTTTGTGCTACCCCTTTACCTTTCCTGAATGCTTCTTTTGCATCTACATCATCTTTTGCCCCTAAACTTCCTGGCAGGCTTTCCCACTTAGTTTATATTTGGGGGAAAAGAAAAATAATTTGTAGTTTTTATGTTTTGCAAGTTGTTCCTCAAATTCTTTTTTGCTCTGCTTTATTATGTTGCTATACATAACTTTAGAAAGTATATGTTACAGTCTGATGCCATTTCATCAGCCTTTTTACTTCTAATACACTTTTTCCTCTTTAGCTGGGTCATCTTTCTATTTCTGCTGTCCTAACACTGGCTCTCATTCTCTCTTTCATGGCTAATACACTTTTATGGGAAATACTGAACTTGTCTTTGCTCCATTTTTCACCAAAATGAAAGCCAGAATGAGAAAGAAGAAAGTCAATCGAAGTATAAGATCTTTTCTCCTATGATCACCTCACCAAAATTCTTAGAGTTTGTAATAGTTTTTTGAACTGAATTGCTCTAATTTTGGTTACGACCAACATCTGTTCTTGAGTGGTTTTCATTGTTAAAAAGAAATACATTAAAGCTTTTTGTTCCTTTAAATTCACCAACTGAAAATCTTCAGTTCCATGTGTTAGAGAAACTAGTGCAGACGTCTTTCCTCATCTGAAAAACCATTTTTGTCTTGTTCTGAAGCTTGTGAAATGTTTTGAATTCAACTGAAATAAACAAAGCACATCCGGGAGGCAAAAAAATACCTAAGCAGCTTGTGATTTAGAAGCAGTGACAACAGTTATTACTGGATGAGAAAATAAATGAATTCTAAATTCAAGGATTGTTACTGAAAACTCAAAATTAAAAGCATTTATAAAATTAAAACCTCCAGCTGTTTTTGATAAATTGAACATTGGGGGAAAAACAATGATTGAAAAGTTTTCTTCTGATGAAATCAAAACTTATTTATTCATTAAATAATTTTTAGATAAAATCAAGAAGAATGGGAAAAAGAAATTACAAAAATTATGTAGCCATTTACTTTTGAATAAAATGACACATCAGTTTAATGATACCTAAAGTGCAACTGAACTTGCTAAGCCTTTGTGAGGTATTTTTATAGTTGCTAATTTGTTTTTTTCCTGAGCAAAGTTTCTGAACGACAACATTACCAAACTCTTCTTCTGACCAAAACTCGTAACACTACAGCATGTGATACGGGTCATTAAGTAAACACCAGTCATAACATTATGCTTGCTCACATCAAAATATATTAAATCTGCAGGAAAGACTTGATTCAAGTGATTTAAGTGAGACTGCAGGGAGTTCCTGGAGGGCAAAAGACTGTGGGAGATTGTGTCTCTGAGTGCAAAATCTATTCTTTTCCTCAAACCGTTCAGTCCTCGAGACTGGGGAGAGAGCTACCAGCATCAGCTCGGAGTTGAGATGGGACTGGGCAAGGGATGTTCTTCCTGCCCAGCAGAAATCTCACTGGGCAATAAAACACAAAGAGAAAGCAGCTCCTGCCTCTTCTTCTGAGCTGTTTCTCTGGTTCTCTCTTGCAGTAAAATTAGGAGCCACCCACCTCTAAAGACTGTCCTTAAACTGGCTACACCTGCTCCTTGTCTCTTCCAAAGCTTGGAGAAATTCCAACACAACCAGTTAAGTTACAGCATACAGGGCAGTTCTTGCCCTTTTTACAGGTCTCTGCATTTTCCTTGAAGTCATCCAGAACTTTTTTGCACTTGGGTATAAATCTCAGAAGAATTGTGCATCAGCCGTGCCTTTACAATAAAGCCATGGAAAGCAGAAATCCTAACTCCCTTGATGTTGTGACAGAATGGCACACCCAGCAGTTACCTTACTGATTAACGCAGCAGAGCTCTTAAAGGCCTCCAGGCTTTCATGGAACTATGCCCATAGCTAGAGCCTACTTATTAGCATATTTTTATGGCATCCTACAATGGCCAACGTGTTCCTACAGGTTAGTTGGATGTTTACGTTGCTTTCCACTATGTGTCCTTTGTGACAGAAAGAGGGATCCTAGAAGCCTGGGAAAAGTTTGAGCCCATCATTTGTAGTAATATGAGAAGAAAGAGGTTATTGAAGTTATTTAGTATCTGAGCCATTTTTAAATAACAGGCATGAAGCTAATATGTTATTGTTTTTATATTATAAACACATTGAATTTACTATTCAGCTCTAAATTTCCTTTTCTGGAAATACCAGCTTCTGTTATAATTGGTTCCACCCCTCCCACCCAAACCACCAGCCAACTCACCAAAGGAGCTGCACTGGGTCAAAACTAATTCCTGGCATAACTTCCACTAGAGCACAATTCAGACACAGAATGAATTTATTCTGTTAGCCTTTTACTCATAGATTTTTTACCAGGCAAAGCAGTCAGAAATCAAGCAAGCTCTCTGCAGAGAGCCTGACTGTTGCAGGGTTATGTAAATTTTTATAAGCAATTGCTCTGATATGGTCAAAACACTGTAAACATTTTTATTCTTTGTCTGGGAAGTCTTCAATACTGCAAGCAGAAAAAAATGTCAGTCTGACAGTGGTGGAATTGTCTTTATGTTGATTATAGTTGATGTGTTTATAGCCTCGATGATAAAATTCCATAGCTTTCTACTGGTGAAAAGTTTTCTACCAGTACACGACTAAAGTTCAGCAGAAGAGTAATGTTTTTATAGAGTAGTAGGGAAAATTGGATTACATTTACACTGATGTTTGGTTTTCTCTCTAGGGTTTCAAGATGTGTTGAGCCATGGAAGTACTTTTCCTGTCACATCCTACAAGAAGCTACAAGGCTGGTCTAGTGACCAAAATAAATGGAATGAAAAGCTTTATCCTTTCTGGGAAGAGGGAGATCCCAGATGGAAGGACTGCTGGAAAGGTGATTGCACATACACATTTCAAAGACACTTGCAAAACTGGCCAGAAAATCCACCACAATGCAGAGTGCAGGTGCCACAGTGCATTTCATAGGGGCAATATCCACTGCTGCACAGAACGGCGAGTTAGAGATGACTGGGTTTGATACCATCCTCAGTGGGCTGCCTGAGAAAGCAGAACAGTGAGGTATTACATAAAATGCTTTCCCATTATGACTAATCTCAGACACTAATACTTATTAAGAAGTATTAATGCTCAGGGCTCCAGAACAATCCATTACAAGAAACATGCCCTGGAGGACAGGTAGCTTCAACTGCTACCTCAGAAAGGCACGTGGGCTTCAGATTGATAGCTTCAGGAAAGACTACGTTTATTGTCACCTGGTCTGGGCTGAGGGCTAATGACTGTATCATCCCTGAGGAGAAGCAAAAATTTTCTCCTTTGGAATATATTGATTCCCCATGGGTAGAAAACTAT
Organism: Mystacornis crossleyi; assembly: GCA_013400655.1. Classification (NCBI taxonomy): domain Eukaryota; kingdom Metazoa; phylum Chordata; class Aves; order Passeriformes; family Timaliidae; genus Mystacornis; species Mystacornis crossleyi. Next base: position 3,645 of record VYZQ01078569.1, read on the forward strand.
ACTCTTAGGTCTAGGAAGAAAATTAATGGCAGACCAGTAAGTGATCTGGGGGGCTATGCTGAGTCCCTCTGTTTGAAGTTGGGGTTTTGATAAGAGCGCAAGTGACTTAAGAGCATGAAACCCCTTACAAACATTATTTATTGAATAATCAATAAAGCATTTCTAATGTAAATGGTGCACAGTTGATGGTAGCTTCTGCTCTGATGCACTCTTTGCTGCAGTGAAGACCAATTTTCTTTTCAACAGGAGGAAGGGTGACAGCCAAATTGGACAGTGACAGCCCAGCGCTGGTAGGATCCAACGTGACCTTTGTTGTGAGTCTCCAGTTTCCCAAGTGCCAGACAGAAGATAACGACGGCAACATAGTGTACAGGAGAAACTGTACCCGGGGTAGGTGATGGCCACTTCCCTGCAGCACGCACACATCTGCCTGGTGCCGGTGTGAATGTGTCATTGAGCTTCGGAAGCATCACAGGCGCTGTGATGAACAGAAGCTGTGTTGGATTTAACTGGTAACTGATAACTGATAACACTTAGCTGTGCATAGCCAGCCTGTGCCACACCAGTTTCTTTCCTAAGAAGATCACTGTGGTATTTTTAGCTCTGCCCCGCTGTATAGATACTGACCAGGTAATTTAACACTGACCGTCGTTAAAAACTTGCCTTCCCAAAACAATCACATAATCCGACTTCCCAACGGAAATGTTACTGCTCTTCAGCTCAGGCACAATATTGCACAGTCACACTGCTTTCTTTCAAACTTATAAAGCTGTCAATTTATAAAATTGAGATTTTTTTTTTCAATTATGAATTGTAGCGTTCAGTAACCACATCTGCATCTTGAAAAACCCTCACAAAAAAACCAGTAAATCTCACACTTCCACATTTTAAGAATTAAAAACCAAACAAATAAATATGTAAAAATCAAGCAATATTTTCCTCAGAAAATCACCCTTTTTCATCTTATTTACTGCTACATGGAGAAAAAAGTCTGTCATAATTCCAGTTTTTTAAGCTGCTGGATCTAGAACAACACATGCTGTTGGAACTTTCATCCTCTGAATTCATAAATGTTCAACAAACTTTCTTACTGATCAAAGTAATTTTCATTTCAAGGCATACCAGCAAGTTTTTGTCAGCCTAGGTTCCAGTTTTTAACTGTCTAATAATTTTTTAGCAGCTGATATCCATACTCAATATCTTCTGTGCTGTTCTGGGGAGGAAACTTTTTATTTACTACTCAGAAAACGACAGAAATTCATGTCTAAGTTACTTAAAGGTGCCATAAAAAACTTTTCTGACAAAACAAACAAAGTCACTTCCTTACAGTGCTTTCACAGGCACTCCTTGTACTTAAAATTTTTGATTCTACCTGCCAAATATTCAGGTAGCCCCATTATCCTCAGTGAAACAGCAGCATCCTGTGTAGCAAGTGTTTGGGCAAGCTCTTTTAAATTGTGTCTGGCCCATGAGAAAGTTTTTGTAAACTTCTTAATAAAACAGCACCAAGACAGAACAATTTCGTGTTTACAACGCACAACCTCAGAAAAAAAGAATGAATGCGAGTCTAAAAATACCCCCCTTCACCTGTTGTTTAAAGGCAGTAACTGCTATGACCTGCGGCGTTTGCCTCCTGTTTCCTGACTTTCTGCACATTTCTCAGTTGACCAGAACATGTCCTATTTCTATCGTTAGATCCTCCAGCTTCCATGGATCAACAAGTCTACGTCTACAACTGGACTGAACGGACTGACAACTGTGGCTGGGAAAACTGCACAAGCAACCACAGCCATAATGTATTCCCAGATGGACATCCTTTCCCTCATCAGCCTGGCCGGAGGAGAAGGAACTTTGTCTACGTGTTTCACACTTTAGGTTAGTACTGCAACAACACGTGCCTTGGTCGGGGTGATGCTGTCAACCTTATTCCCTTTGTGCACAACTCATTTGTCAAGTATGTTTTACTAAAAGCCTTTTAAAAAGGATTCCACACTCTTGAGAGGAAATATGGAATTAATTCCCCACTTTTCCAGAGACGCCTTCAGGTGTTTGGTCCAGAAACCATGGATCACCAGAAGTTGCTCTTTAAATCTGCATTCACATTGCTATCACTGAAGAAAATTAATTTCCTTTCAGTAGTACTCAAGATATTTTTCTAGGAAAACAGAGTCTCTGAGCAGGTCAGTCAGACAATTTATTGACAGCTCACTGCCACTTAAGACTTTTAAATTTAAGAGAGAACACAGTGCTGTGTATCACCAGCTTAACAGTGCAGCACTTCTTGTCTCTAGGGAGGTGAGAACTGCCACTGGCTGTGCTGCTGCTCTGGTCACAGATGCTGATTTTCAATGTTTCCTGCTCCAGAGTATGTAATGGTTGGGCTATTCCTGCCATTGGCTATGTACTAAATCTTAGTGCCCTCAGTTCTCCTGGCTAAATCAGTATTATTGTCAGTATCAGTATGAGTAATAATAATAACATTCCAAATTCTATGCAGAGATGATACTATTTACCTACCTCAATCAGCTGTTAAAAAGACAAATAATCAAATACGTACAAATGGTTCCAGGGTATGAAGCAAGAGGTATTACATCTCCTGGCTACACTGAAAGCAAACACAAGATCACTTAAAATGCCTCACACCATCCACTATATAATCCTAATGACTTAACGTAATGTAATTGCTTTGGAAAGATGTAGATGTCTTGGCAAATTTTCCTTGGATTAGTGAAATTTGGGACATCTTTTTGACAACTTTGAAAACCCAGAATTTATGTGAGTAAGCACACTGTAAAAGTATCCAGTCCTTCAAAAACACCTGTCAGATTATTGGAAGACATTTCTAAACCACTCATTTTGATTTTGACAATCAAAGATTCTCAGAGACTCTGCCTCTCATAAAACAACTTGTAGTGAGGCTGAGGGGGAAAATGTTAAGGTTATGTTCTGTTTCAGGTCAATATTACCAAACAACAGGACAATCTTCAGCAAAGTTTTCAGTCAACACAGCAAATATCACTCTTGGCAAACACGGGATGGCAGTGTCCATTTACAGGAGAGGGCACTCGGGATTCGTTCCGATTGCGAGAGCAAAAACCGTCTACTCTGTAACAGGTGAGTGTGCTGGAATCATCTGTAATGAAATGCTGGGGGTACTTGTTGCTTAGGTGTTAAAAAAATTCAGCACAAGCATCATCTGGCATGAAAAGAAAACACTGGCCAGAGGAAGGTTTTTGATATGAAAGTAGAATCTCTGGTAAATTGTCTTGAGTAGCTTAAGTTACCTTTGTGTCTAGCTCAGCAGCGACACCTCAACTTTATAATGAAAAATGATTTATGAGAGATAATACAATCTTCCACAGATGTCTGTGATTCCTCATTTGTTTCCATACTTTTCTGGCCAACTGTTTCCTACTGACATCCACTCCTCAGGTCATAAATCAAATTAAAGTAGAAACCTGTGATAAAGATACCATACTTATGTCTCACGTTTTGGCTGCTGCTGTTCCGAGACCTTGGAACTGTTTCTTGTTTGCAGCCAGGTATCTCTATTTATTTACCTCTTTTTTTTCTCCTCCAGACAAAATCCCAGTATTTGTGAGTATGTTCCAAAAACATGACCGCAACATCTCAGACTCCATTTTCATCAAAGACTCACCAATTACATTTAATGTGAAGATCCATGATCCCAGCTACTATCTGAATAATTCTGCCATCTCCTACAAGTGGAACTTTGGAGATGGAAGTGGCTTATATGTAGCCAGCGGTTCTAGTACATCTCACACCTACACTCTGCAAGGAAACTTCACTCTGAATTTAACTGTCCAAGCCATTATACCTGTACCTTGCAAGCCAGGAACACCCACTGCACCACCACCCACCTCAGCAGGTAAGCATTTATCAAACAGCAGTGGCATTAGGAGCTATGCTAAAACTCTATATTCTGATATTTTAAGTTAATATCTTTAGTAGTTTTACTGTCATCGTGAAAGAGCTGCAAGCCTCTGCAAACACTCTATAAAACTAGCTTAGAGACAGAATCAATAAGCATAAATGCTTCTATGACTCTATGGTAGGGATCCCTTACACATTTAACTCCTTATGCATCCAGTTCTACCACCACACTTACAGCATGCAAAGATCTTCAGGTGAACATAAATGTAAGTTTGTGTTATCTCTGCCACACCTGGTCAGGAGATTTTAGCCTTATCTACGCAGGGTCATCTTCTGAGGTATGATGCCAATTTCAAGTGAGAAAGGAATTTCAGAACACTCTTAGAGCAACTTCCTTTCTGGATTGCATTAACTTCCATCCAAAATTAAATGAGATTGGACTGAACTAGAAAAACCTAGTCATATTCAAAATTATGTGACTTCCACATGGCATTAACTCAGAATGGCTTTTCCACTTTAAATTTATTGACCAACATATTTCAGAATAACTTTTATTATGTTCAGCATTGGTTTATCACCTCAGAGGGTTTTAAGGTTTGCAGAAGGCTTGCAGTTTCAGCTGTAATACTACCACTGTGAAATTGTAAATGTGGCTATATTTTTCCAATTTCATATTTTTAATACGTCCTCTTACCAAAATATTGAGTGAGAATGAAAAACGAAAGGAAAAATATAATTTTCACCACTTTCCCTCTTCATTTTTCCACTAGCTGTAATGTAGAGCAGTGGGGAAATACCAGCCTTTAAAAAAGCATTTTAAATGTTTTATTGGCCTTTGGATTTCTTATATAATTGATTTGGGGATTTTAAAGAAGTGTTTAATTGTATTACACCTTGTTGTCTCCCTTTTATTTCACAGAGATGGGTGACTAGCCAGGTGGTTTTTGGAGTGAGGCTCCCCAGGCCACTCCAGGGTTCTCCATGGGCACATGTGTTTTCTTTAGGGATTATTGCCACGAGCTCATACGGATACATACATGACTACACAGCTGCAAACCAAAGTCACTGACAGCCTATGGAATGAAAGGAGTTGGAACATGTGGCTGTGTTCAGAATACCACTAAGCAGAGCTAGTGTTTGTTCTAAATTTGTTCTAAAATTGCATATCTATTTCTTCTCCCTCACACAGTTATGACCGAACCATCTTCTGATTCTGACTCTTATCCCACTGTCGAGTCAGTGGAGGATAATCCTGACGGAGGTTGCCATATTTACAGAAATGGATACTATGGAAGTACTATTGATGTTGTAGGTAAGGCTGTGGGTCAGTACCTGAGGAATGGTGCTGACGGTGAACAGTGCACAGTGGAAATAATGTTTATTTAGACACATTTTTATCAATTACATGAGACCCACAAAAAGATCCTTCTCATGGGCATAGCTGTAAGTTTTAAGGATTAATATAGAGACATCCAACTGACTGACTTTGGTTTCTGCCTGCACTCTGCCAGAGGCTAGTTGCAGAGATTATGCCCCCCTGCTTTCAGACATGTGAGGCTGGACCTCAGTCTGGTTGCCTGCTGATGGCTGACCCCGTGTGCTGGTGGGGATGTGCATTGTGTCACTCCTTTCTATATCACCAGCTTCTGAACGTGCCACGGCAGGAGCACATGGGCCTGGGGAGGGGGTTTACGTAAGGTTGAACTGACCTTTGAATGCAGAGAAATCTCACGTCGTGGGAAGTGATTTAGTAAAATAAGGAAGCAAATAACAATAATGAGGGAAAAAAAGCGGACCAGAAAGGAGCAGCCTTACAGGGAAAGCACTGGGAAATTTCTCAGCTTTCAAAGCCCTCAAGAGGAGTGCTAAGGGAGGGAGAAGGTTATGAAAAACAAGACCTGAACTGAGCATCAGCCAAACACTTGAGGTTCAGTACACATCGACTTCAGAGCTTGTCATGTGTCCTACAGTTGATATGTGTTTCCTCTCCCAGAGGGAATCCTCGAGGTAAATATTATTCAGATGACAAGCATCCAGATGACAGAAAGTCAAGCCGAAAATTCACTGGTTGACTTTGTTGTTACCTGCCAAGGGAGGTAAGTGTGTGAATGAAGCTGTCAATCTTCCCTCTTTAAAACTAATTAGGTGCTGGAATGCTGTCTGCACTTAGATGCAGATGTATGAACAAAATTTGGGAACTGAAGTGTTTCTATTTCTTGACTGGAACCAAACATAATGCAAGTCTCATTTTTAAACTATGCCAACAGAGGCTACTGCCAGGCACTTAGGATTCAGAGCAAATATCCAGTCTCAGTAAAAATAAGGAACTGATTGTGTGAAGAAACAATTTATAGTCTCCTGGCCAAGAAAAGATTTCAGCACTTACAGTAAAATGGGAAGCAGTTTACTGAAATTGTAAGGAAATCCTTTCTTTTTGGCCATGAGTTTTTGATGCTTGGAATAAATGGGTGAGTCCAAGCAATTTCGAGGATACAAAAACATTGGACTAATACTCCTAGCTCATAGAAGGTTAGAGTTGAGAGGACTAAGAAGTACAAGAAACACCGTGGTAATACAACTGGAATACAATTAACCTCTCTTAAGGGAGTGTTTTCTTTTCTGGCACGTGATACTACTTACAAGAATCTGCATTCCTTTCTTAATGATGTGTATTAAAGGTAATGGACGTTATAAGTTGATTTGATGCAGGTAATCCTGTGATCACCATAAAATGTTAAATGCCAAGCAAAACAAGCAGCTAGTTATATAGATTATATAAATGCATTCTATATAAAATCCACATGTACATGTATAAATGTATAGGTATGCAAAAAATACGTATCGTCTTAATAAAACATGCTTAAATCACTATAGTGCCACTGATTTCAACAGGCACCAGCATAAAACTGGTGCACCAGTGCAATGTGTCTGTCAACTGGTCTGACAGGACTCAGATGCAATGTGCTCTCTCTTCCCATGCCAGTCTCCCCACAGATGTCTGCACAGTAGTTTCTGACCCCACGTGCCAGGTGTCCAAGAGCATGGTGTGTGACCCCATCGTCGTCACGGATGAATGTTTACTCACCATCAGGAGAGCTTTTGAGGAACCTGGGACGTACTGTATAAACATCACCTTGGGTGATGACACGAGTCAAGCCCTTGCCAGTGCCCTGATTTCTGTAAATGGAGGTGAGTCCACAGAAAGCAGACGTGGGTTGCTGGTGAAAAGCTTCTCCCTGTGGTCACTTCCCTGCAGGGCGAAAGAGCACAGGAATACATATGGGGGTTCTTATTATGCCTGGAAGCTTCAGCTGAGACTGCACCAGCTTGTGTAAGAGTCCATGCAAAGATAAAACAATGATTATTTCCCTGGGGGAATTTTAGGTGTTAGACCTTGGTTTGACTTCTGTTTACGATCCAGTGAGTACAATAATTATACAAACTCTTCTATATCACAGAATATGAACAGTTCTTAAGCCGTAATGTAACTTTCCACAGAAAACTCTGTTGGGCAGAAAAGCAGGTGGGGAACATGCCAGCCAGCCCACTCCACATATGGAGAGATAGCAGAGGGGAATTTAGCTCACTTGAGACAGAATCAAAGTCTGCAGCAGAGTTGGCTGCCCTGGGCCCTCTTTACTGCCCATTGACCTTGACATGGTTTCCATTCCTACATGAGGATAAGATGAATCATGTTCTGGAATGATCTGTGTAACATCCAGTGACTACAGAGTCTGCCCAGCGTAATTGTTTCAGAAGAGGTGCTTTACCTTCGGTTGGATGAGTGTGTAGCTCATAGCTATCAAAGCAGTCTTTGACAGAATCAGCTATTAAACTCAGCCTCAGCCAGAAGTCTAAACGATCGTGCTGCCTCTCTGCTCCCACTTCATTGCCCTCCTGACTTCCTATTACAATGTCCTGGTGACTCTTCCGAACACTCTAATTACTATCAGCCAAGCAACTGACCTTTCGCAGTCATTTTCCATAGTATTTTTTGCTGGTTTTATTTAATCTAGGTGTAAGTTTATCTGTACTGAAATCAGTTCATTATGAATAAGCACAATGCCTGACCTGCAGGTGCATTCTGGCTCCTAAAGGTGAAAATAAGCGTGCTGAAGGGTTTTTCTCAACTATATTCAGAGAGACTAGCTTTAGCCCAATAAGGTTGGTCTGCCTAGGTTTCCTCCAGAGGGCAAAGTTGAGTTGTACTTTGGGGCTTCTGCTATAATCAGAGCAGAATTAGGATCTAAGAGAGGTTGCTACTTTGAGTCACCTTCTGAATGAGCCCATCTAATTTTGTCAAACAGTTTTCTTACAGTCAGTGTCAACATTTCTCCAGCATAAGAAATGGCAAGGATCAAATTAGCTTCACTTTGTGGGGTGCCAAGAGGGCCCTTCATTCCCCTCCATGCTGGAAGGGCAGCCATGTGTCTGAGGAGCAGGGCTCATGTGAGAAAACTGGCAAAGCCCAGCTCACACTCTGGTGCAATCGAGAATTACACGGATTAGGATGTGGAAGCACCACCTCCTGCCAGTCACTGACCTCCAATGCTTAGCATATTAGAATTACTAACTGTGCTTCAATTTGTACAGCAATAGACTTTAGAAAGTCTATCTCACCGTAAAATAGAGGCTAACTTTTAATTAATCTACTTTCTGAACTCTAGGAGCGTCATCTGGAACAACAGAAGGTGTCTTTATCTTCCTTGGCTTGTTGGCAGTGTTTGCTACCATTGGGGCATTTGTCCTTTACAAGTAAGTTGCTAGTTTCTATGACTAAAAACAGTTCAAAGAACTGTCAAAATATTATTTAAATTAACAAACCAAACAACTTAAATGTGCTTTAGCTACATTTTTGTTTCTTTACTATTGCAGCTCACAAATATTCGGGCAAATTTTTAAGAAAATGAGATTACTGGTTTAGGCCACAAAACCACTGGAAAATATGAAGATGTTAAGGATTTTCAGAGAAAATTACATTCTGTGCCCATTAGTACAAACAGTAATACTAGCAGGGCTGGGAACTTCATGTAAGCAGAAAGCAAACTCAAACTGCATGACGTGATTTATATATGCAGGGAAACGAAAAAAATTCTTCATTAAATAATTGATGAATAAATTCTTTGGGGAAAAGGTGCTGAGCATGCAGGACAGTAGTTAACAGAAGCACACGTCGCTGCATTATTAGCTTGGATGTTTCTCATGAGACTTTGAGACTGCACGAAGACTCCTGAATCAAGTGTGTTCTCACCCTCCCCAGTGAGTGGTGAGAAACACACACCTCCATGGAGCAGCAGTACTCCAGTACTCCTTCTCCCTAAGCAGGCCCCTGTCACCAGGCTGCCAGACATTAGATGGGATTGAACAGGGAAGGAGGAGAGAGAACGCATGATGAACTGGTCCCATGCTAAATGTGGACTCTCCTTTAAAAGTCTTTCAGCAACTAACTGTGCACATTCCTTGCAGGAGATACAAGCAATACAAGCCTATCGAGAGGAGTGCGGAACAATCAGGGAAGCAGGAGGGATTTACTGCTTACTTCAGCACTTTCAAAGCCATTTTCTTCCCTAATAGCACTGAGAGAAATCCTTTGCTGAAGAGTAAACCAGGCATTGTTTAAACCTTTAGCATAACACTGACTATTACATTAAGTATAGGACTTGTATCTGAACTGTCTTTAAAATGGGGCTTTCTTCTTGTTACAAAAAGAACCCAGGGAGTAAGGTGGAAGCACATATAGATGGGATGGTAACTTTTGGGGCTTGGTGCAATTAGCAACATTAAAGTAGTCTCTGTAGAAAAACAAGGAGGTAGTTTTAAGTACTTGCTGTTCTTGCTTGTGATGTAGGATACACGCTTCTGAATTAATAATACCCCTCACCCCCGCACCCTTATCTGGCTTTTCTTACTTTTGGGTTAACAACCTGCAAAATTAATCATATCCATAAACTGGAAGGTGAAAAAAAAATGGTTAATTTAAAAAAAGGACAAAAAGCCCCAACAACCAACCAACTTGTAAACACTTAGTTTTTATTGCTGCTTACTGCCTTAGCAGGATTCATGTCTTTGCTGGAAAGAGAGACATGGGGGGCAGGCACATGTTATGTCTGTGGAATGAAACGTGCCATGGCCTATTCCCAGCCACTGGCACTGAACTGCTGCCACTGTTCAGGAGATCCTAGCACAGACTTGCCCCAGGCGGGCCAGCTCCCCACCAAGCAAACCCTAGATTCTGGGAACCACCAGAGGCACAGCCCCCCACCGTGAGTTTGGCAGCAGCCACCCTGTTTTTCAGGGTTCAACAGCATGGGTGCAGCTCATTCAATGCCAGTTGGCCTCAGGGCTAGAAAACAGGGCTGGACACACTTAGCTTCCCACTGGACATGGCTACCAGTGCATGAGTCTCACTATAAACTAGACCACAGACTCCCGAGCAACAAGAGGCCCATCAGCTTGGCTCTCCCTGTTCAAACTTTGAGTCCCATGTACAACTCTGAGTTGCAACTGCTGATGCTGTCTTTGCCTCCTTTTCTTCCATTGGTCTTGGGACACTGGATTGGCACCACTGCTCCCAAGCGGGCAGATATGTCAATATGTGCTCCACGTCCAATGAAGGGTCAGCGGAACAAGGGATCTAGCAGGAAGGGTAGCAATCAATTACCTTTTCCTCTTCTCTGTTCATTTCTGTCTTTCCTGCTGTAAAGAGACATTAATTTCTGCTTGCTCCTTCATCCCTCTGACTACTAAATCAAATAAATGAAAACCCAAATATAAATAAAACACTATGCTCCAATTTCTGCTTTTATATGATGCACCTTAGAAAATGTAGACTTATGCAAAATCAATGTGCCTTCACTTGTTCACTCTAGCTGCAATTCTATTAAAAGAACTTGTTCTGAGGCCTTCCACAAGTGAGCTGGCCTTGTAGCCACACATGCTCATCAGTCAGCATTATGGCATTTCACAGTGTGAGACCAGCACAAACTGCTGAAGGCTGGCTCACTGGATGATGAGAAAAGGACAGCAGACAGCATCTTATTTGCAGAAAGGGAAGAGGTTGCTAAAAAGGTTCATTGAGATGAGCAAACAGACCAAAAATTCTTTATAGTTCATGTTTCATAAAACCCCTGCTGTTGTTAGTAAATGTTATAACCAAAATGGAGGCTGGGCAAAGGACCTTACACAATCCATTTCTAAACACTGAATTCTTTGAAGATCTGTATTTCCATATAATTAGCTTATTTACCATGTCTTGAAACATCTCAGATACATAATGTTTTCTGTTCCTGAGGCAACACATAATTATAAACACACTTTCCTATTATTTTAGCAGATCTTTAAAATGCTTATCATTTCTAATCTGAATCTAGTCTTCACTGTGCCCGTTCCCAGTGTGCACAGACACCTTTAAATGACTTAAGAATATTTTTAAAAATGCAGATTCCAACATACCTGTGAGATTAGTTCTTTATTCTAAAATTCAACAGCCTCTTTTCTTCTTTTGTTTCCAGGTTCTCCCATTATTTTAATTCTTTTGTGACTATTTCAGTTATATTATTAAAAGCAGTGTATTTGCTATTGTTCCATCTTCCTTATACGTAACATCCTATTGTCTAAGAACTAGCATCTCAAACTATTTTCTGACTTAAACAGGAAACACATTTTCTGCAAAAATTACAGTCCAAATGTTATGTCCTCTGTTATCAGTCAGGCAGGACTGTAATTTGTATTTCTTGCTCTAGCTTGAGGCAGGGCAGGGGTTTAGGGGAATGCTTAAGACGACCTGTAATGAAGCATGAAAACATTAAATCTGTCACAGCTTAGGATCACTGAGGATGCGGGCTACCACCTAGGCAACATGCAGAAAACATCTTTTTTCTGCAAAATGCTGCATGTTGGATGCTCAGAGACATCTTAAGCTTTTGCATAGAAAACAGCTTTCAGGCATACATTAAGAACTTTTTTTATACTTTAACCTAAGCATTAGGAATATCTTGCACTATCTCCCCGTAAGTATCATGTCAGAATACGACATTTTTATATTATGATTTTGCCTTTTCAGCTGTAACTTCTATTTCATACATCTTTACTTTTATACAATGGAATTTAACTGCTGCACTGACAAATAAACCATGTAATGATTTTAAAGAGTTTATTGCTTTGTCTTAAAACGAAAAACTGCGAGATAAGCAACTTGATGAGTTGCCCAATTATTGATCAAAACAGTGTCTACCTCCATAAAACATGGGATTTGCCCTACCCTCAGTTCACATCTGGCCCTGCCACTGGTTATCGAGCTGGTTTTGGAGTCTGCCTTCAAGTGTACTGGGAGCAATGGCCCCACAAACCCGAGAAGCAAGGAGACTTTCTTGACACCCAGATGACACAATTTTAGAACAGATCAGGATACAAATGAACTTCATGTCCTTCAAAGGCAAGAACAGCTGACAAACAACAGATTTGTGAATGTCAGCAAATGTTACAAGACAGGTTTCAGGCATTCCCTTTGGAGAAATAACATCAAGAATGACATCAAACATAAATGTACATCGTCTTCATAGAAAGAACATCTTTTCAAATGTCTTCAAGAGAAACTGAAACACCAGTTGGGTAGCAAGTTTGTTAAAAATTACTTTAAAAATTGAGCTATTATTTCAAACCACTTGTTTTGTTCCTCCCCCTTTTTCTTCTTGAATATTTTTATAGCACACAATTAAGGCTCATCAGATGTGGCATTTTTTTCCCACCAAAAGTATTTTTAAGCTGAAACCAAGGCTAAAAAACACCAGTCTCTGAAGGAATTGTAGAGGAATCAAACAAAACTTTGCCAGACATCCAGCCACTGTGGCTTATTAGTACAAACAATCACCTCCAGCCTCATACAGCATAGTCAAATCTTCTTTAAAGATAAAGCTTTTATCACTTCAGGCCTTTATAATTCACACAGAATTTCATAATCCCAGATTTCTTAGGTTGAAAGGGACCTCTGGAGATGATGTAGTCCAGAACCCTCGCCAAGACAGGGTCACCTACAGCAAATTACACAGGAGTGTGTCCAGGTGGTT
>VYZQ01078608.1:0-11450 GCA_013400655.1 Mystacornis crossleyi
GGTTTTGTTTTCAAACCAGTACAAGTGTTAATTGTGACTGGTTGTGCCCTGTTACTGTTATATCATCTCCTGAAATGGCTGTAAGTGTATTTCAGTATCACCTGTATTTATCAAGCACCGTTTGTTATAAAGAAGGGATAATACTGTTTTGACTGCAGCATTGTATATCAATTTCAGATGTAAAATATGTATGTGTAATCATGCATTTCTATGCTAAAAAAAAAATTGTGATACTACAGGAAGAATTAGAAAGAGCTGGTGTTTGGGGAGTTTCGTTTGGTTGGGGGTTTTTTTTGTTTTGTTTTGGTTTTTTTTTTTTTTTTCTTTAAAAAAACGTGTTATTTAACAAATATGTTTCTGGTTATCTTCTGCATTTGTTCTTTGGTAAAAAATCCTTAGGACTGATAACTTTTAGTGATGCAAACTAGTGGGATATTGTATATGTTCTGTATCCAAATGGCAGGTAAGCAGGCTATTGTTTGACACACAGCAAAATTTGGATGGAGTGGTAGGAAGGACTAGGATATGTCAAGTCAGTGTCTAAAACAAGGGAATTTTATTATGACTGTGTGGAAATAGAACTTATGACGAATACTGTCATCCCCATTTTTATCATGAAGCCATCCAACCTAACTTGAAGGATTTAACTGAAATACCAAGGACACAATATGGTCCTCCTAGTCTCTTCTTTTGTTTTTATACACATCAGTCCTTTTTTATGCCTCATACAGTAAATATTTTGTGTATTGTAAGCCAGAAATCAAGACAGGATAACTGGAAACTATTCAGGTAGTGAAAATAATAGCAGGCACAATTACTTTGAAAGTATCCTTCCTCTGTAACTCAGTCCTGCTGTACATAAATATATGGGTATCTCACTTTGACTTTAAAGTGGGAGTAATTGCATTTGTCTCATAGGAGTCGGTTAACAGGGATCATTAAAAACTTAAAGGCTTGCATGATGTAGCTGGTTCAGTATAACTTATTTATTAATCAAAGTTTTCTTTCCGTTCTCATTTTGAGTGGTTATAAACATTTCAACTACTCTTTTCTCATTTAGAGCTTTCAATTTGAAAAAGGGAGGAATGCAAAGGGGACGTTCTTAATCGAAACCTGCTTTAAAGATGCTGTGTATCACCTTGCATGTTTTAAAAGACTGGTTAGCCTGAAGCCTAGTCTGCAGTATGAGGTAATGAAGTGGCTCCAAAACTATTCCTGTCTTGGTGATTACAGGATTTGTCAATGACCAGTATTGCTCTGGTCTGATAAACAGTTCACAGGAAATTAAAGCTATTCTGAATTACAACAGCTGCATGAGTTCCCAGCTGGCTTTCCAGAAGCCAGGGACTACCAGTATAAAACCAACTGTTAATATCCTATATCTCAGCAGTGTTACACTCAAGACCTTGTTATGGCTAAAAGGGGACCTTCTATATGAAGCTTAGAATTTACTACTGGCTGAATTGAAAGCTTTAACAGTATAACCAAAATGAAACAAATGTGTGCTATTTTTGGTCCTGATACACTGATGGTAATACAATCTAAATAGAAAGTAAGTCTTGTTAGCAATACAATATTTCAAAAGTTGTTATTTAAGTAAATCTTCTACCACCAAACTTTAATTATCTCCATTTTTAGTCTCACATTTACACCGTTCTCTGCAGCCTAAGGTCAACAGTTCAGCCTAGAGACAGTTATGGGGATTCATATGCTCCTTAAAACCTTTACTGTAAGATGATGGTGCTAATGATGGAGGTTAATTCCTTTTCTTTTACAGATGGTTTCTTGCAGTCCTCTTGATGCCATTTTTATGTTTTCTAATGCTTTACATCTTTCTCTTTCATCCCTTCACATTGGGTACTTGTTCCTTTTTCTTTTTTTACCCTTTCCAGCTCGTGAGTTTTGATTTTTTTCATTAACTGATTACTGGTGAATTATTGATAGCCCTGTTACCACTGGAATCATACTGTGCCCTAATCTTCAAGGCCTCTGGTGTCATCTCAGCTTTGTCCTTTAAACATTATCATAGTTATACTACATTAGTTCACTTTTCTATAGCATAACCACAGGCACTTCACCACATAACCATAAAATGCTAAATAAACTAAAACTAAATAACAGCCACCTTGTTATTAATCAGTTGCTGTTAAAGCCAAACAAGTTGAAGAAAGGCAAGCCAAGTCCAGACACAGCACGTGCGATGGCCCCAGGCCTGCAGCACAGATCAACTTAATGCAGAGCCAGGGTTCTGCTATAGTGGGGATTCTGTACTTGCTAGCCAACGAGATTACAGCAGACGGAAGTGTATTTACTGACTATAACACACAGGAATTATCTTCTGGCATAGGCGCCACAAATGACAGCTTAATCTGCCTTTAAATCTGAACAGTTAAACTGTGTCACTAGTGCAGGGGTCCTGGCCTGGAACAATGAGCAACTGTTCAGCAATGTATATTTTCAAATTCTATATATTTATGTGCCTAAAAATTGCAAATTCGTCTAAGAGCCTTATTATCTTAACATTTTGACATCATAAAACGACATTTTAATGTTTTCTTTTATCTTTGATTTTTTATAAAACAAAAGTAAGTGAAATGAAAATTAAAATAATAATAAAACATACAAGCATAATATATACAGTTTTTAAGGGGAGTAGTTTAAGGAATTTTGGAGGAAAAGATTTGCAAGTCACCATACTCATATAAATCAAAACTAAAATTCCCAGTGACTCTAAGACCTTTTTACTTGTAAATTATACTGTCATTAACCTTTATAGTTTGTGCCTTTGCAGAGACATAAACTCTGTTCAGTTTCAGCCCTGAAGACAGATTAGAAAAGAAAGATGTTTCTTTAAATAGGATTTCAACTTCGAACTTCATGGAAGATTTTAGGCAACTGAAAATCTGTATGTATTTAAATATCTCTACATGTTGAAGATATCACTTTATGTAAAATAATAATTCTCTTCCAGAAGGCTATGCAATAACTATCTCACTGTAGCAGTTCAGAGCTATATTTAAGAGGACCTCTTAAAGACAGGAAATCACAGCTTCCACTTGGGTAGGATCCTGCTGATGTGAATATACAAAATTAGAGTTCATGATTCAGTTACTTCTAGCCCAGTTACTTCTTGCCTTTTCTAAAAGCATCTGGAGAATAGTAGCTCATCTCCCAATCGGACTCTGAAATCAGATGCAGGAAAACAGATTCGGAGTCTCATGAAATTAGATTTCTATTATAATACTGGAAGTAGTTGCTTTAAATAGAAGTAGTCAGTTTGTCAGCTGCTGGAACTGGAGATAATCCTATTGCACAGAATGTCCATTAACTTTTATTCAACAAGGATCCTATCTATGGATTTTCTTGTCCCAAAGTGTTTTAGCTGTTTGGGTTTTTTTTACAAAGAAAAAGATTCAAAGACACTTAATTTTCATTTGTTTGGGTACCTCCTCGGATAATCATAATGGATCACTGAATTTTTTTTCTAAAAAAATGCTAAAATATCCAGTCCAAATCTTACATCTTCTATAGGTGACAAAATGTGGCATAGATGGTCATCTTAGGAGTCATGTTGGTGGAGCTACTTCCAGCTCCTTTGCTGTTCTAAGATTTGTGAATTCCCTCCAATAGTATATGAGAATACAGGTCAAGTAGATGAAGGGCCAGCAGTTGCACAAGTTGAGGAGCAAAAAGACAGCAGAGAGGTCCAAATTATGTCAAATCCTAAAAGAAGCTGAAGGTTGAGAGATCACATATAACACATACTTGTAGCAGTATAGATGTCTCTACACAGAATGCCTTGTTTGACTGGTGGAAGGGAACTAATTAGTTTGGCCTAGCAACTCTTAATATGAACAACGATGCAAGCCTCAGCTACACAATATACTTGTAAAAATAAACTAATTTTATTTTAAGTCAATTACCTAAAGACTTTAAAAAAAACAAAACGAAAAACCTAACCTTAAACATTTCTTATGTATGAAAACGTTTATGTGTCTTTTTGTTCTCTATTCTATATATACCTAAACTCACACAGAAAAGCATACCAGGAACAAAAGAAATACAATATTTGCACTCTTTCTCTTGCCCAGTATGCTGTCACTCGAAGTAGGTCATAGGCATGGGAGAGTATAACAGAGGAAGTGTGTATGACACTCCCATCCAGTGCTCTCTAATAAACACTGGGGACCTGCTGTGCCGGAACTGATGGCTCTGAACTCTGGTGTAGGTTTCAAGGGATTTCTCTCCTATGAACTGAAGCAAATTGAAGCTGTATAAGTTTTGACATTCAGAATGCTGCAGTAGATACCAGTATGTAAATTTATGTTATATGGCTAAATATTTCTCTACTTAATTTTGAACTTAAGAATCCCCTGCCCAGCCGAGTGTCATCTGAGAATCTTTGGTCCTTGAAGTTGAAGAGACAATGAATGGAGGTCAGTTCAGCATTTCTTCCATTCTCAGTTTTGCATTTTTCTACCATACTTCCATCCTACTTCCTTCAGCCATCTCCTTGGAAGGACAAAGGGTGCTTTAACATATTCTACTTTTGATTTTGTTTTTGAGCAGGCTTTTGATGGGTGTCTGCACCATCCTCCTAATCCAGAAACTGTTCTCCATTTCTTGCAGTTTCCCCACTATCGCTACATCTTTGTTTTTCACACAGTGGTAAAGTTGATGCATCAGAGGTCTTTACAGAGGTATAAATAATGTTTTTTGTTTTGATTTCCACCTGTTAACCACAGGATCTCTCCTATCTAATTCATTATCTCATTTCAACATCATAATAGGTAGGTCAGAGCTACTCTTAAATCATAATAGGTAGGTCAGAGTACTCTGTACTCTACTACAAGTAAAGTTGGAACTGATTTTTTTATGCATGTTTACTCGTATTCTCCCCCACATACCCAGGTTTGCAAGTATTTGCTACAAAACTTTATAGTCAGCTTTTGCTTTAATTGCCTAAACATACAGAAATTTTGTCAGCTTGCCATTTTTCCTCCATTCAAAATCAGTTATGTTTACATCAGCTTTTTCCACAGATCTTTGATGGATTTCACCAGTTATTGCCTATTATTGTGAAATTTCACCACTGGTTTTCTATCTTCTAGCTAGTTCACTAGCAATATGAATAACTCTTGTCCTGTCCCACTGACTATAATTAGGGCTCAAAAATAAGGAAATACAAAATCAGGTAATTCCAGTATTTGTATTTTCTGTGCAGTCTCAATATGACAAAGTCCTACATGTAATCTCCTATTTAAGTCTTCCAAAGTTGCCATGCCTTAGTCACAGCACAAAATCAGCCAGAGCTCTGTTAGGATGTTGCATCTTAGCATTCCCACAGATATGGAAGATGAGTATTGAATGACAAAGGTTAAGTGTGGGAAAACAAAGTGCTGTTGAACTTTGCCTTGAGAACCTCCTGTTTCCGTTTGCCTTGAAGACATCAATATTAGAACCCTGATTCAGTGAAATTTGTCCTGGATGTCAACAGTAGTGTTTTTAGTATTTATTTCTGTGTTCATCCCTATTTTCCGGTACGAAATTTGCAGATACACTTAGCATGCTTTGAACAGTGATAGTGCTGTGTCATAGTATACACTTTAAAAAAAAAGCTAAGAGATCAAATTAAAAGATCCATTTGATTACTGTGTGCATCAGCTTCAGGCTTTATGACCTCCCATTTCTCACAGCCACCAATCCCACCAAAGATGTGAAAATTAGTAAACAAATGCGAAGGACTTGGATGTCATCATGAGGAATGTCATGACAAAGCACATGCTGATTTTAATAATCTATTGGAACTCCTACATTTTAGGCAGCAAACATAACCTGAGCTACACAATAAACACTGCACACTGTATACACAACCTTGATTAGCTGCTTGCAAGTGAGCACTCCCCATTCTCTCCATGGAATAAATAACATAAGATTATATAATTAAAGGCTACATTGCAATGAATACATAAAGGATACCAGAATGAAATAACAAGAGCAATTTTAGTTGCAATTTTTCCTAATCTGACTGCTTTACAATATAGCCTTATTTTGTAAAAACCAAATTATATTCACTTAAATATTTGACTTGCTTAATTATAAATTGTTATGAATATTTTTCTTTTGTTTTGAAATTGTTTGAAGTCAGCAGATATCCAATAGCCCAAGTTGGCTGGTCCTAAATCATGTAAGTAAATTTGCTTGACAATAGTTCCTTGCAGTTATTCATACTATTTCTGACTGGAGATTTTCAACCAAAACAATTTTGACAGAAAACACCACTTATTTTTAACTGAGTCTTCCAAAGGAATCATAATGAAGACAATATTTTATTGTTTTCACAAAAGCTTTTCCATCAACCAAGAGATAATGTCTATCAAAGCAAGTACCACACTAAGATAAGAAAGGAGGAAAGGAAGGAGAGGGTTGTAGAGGGGAAGGGATTGACAGGGGTTAAATTTGTAAGGACTTACAAGGAAAACTATCTGGCAGATTTTAGACCAAGGACTTGAATCACCATATGAGTATGATTCGGGACTTTTATTGGATGAGTTTACTCTAGTTTGTGTTGGTGGTGTTGTCCCATTTTTAGTAAATAATTTCATATTCCCAGAGACAGAGAGGGAGAAGAATATTTTCTCTATGTTTGTAGACATACATATGCGATAAGGACATTCATCTGGTCCATGGAAAATTAGGTCCAGGACAGAATAGGAAGTGCTGATTCAACACTATTCAAAAGTTTGTTTTCTCTTCATTGTTCAATGAGGGAATAAAATCTAGTGTTTCCTAATCTGTTACCTGGTGAACAGCTTATTCACCTGGTCTATGGGTACCTCATATTCAAGTCTTTCACATATGTCACGCAGAGTGGAGATCCAAGGTTTTTTTACCTCCAGTGATACTCCTAATTCCTGTATACCTATTCTAGGTTTGAGAACTAGATTTTCTTTTTAAAAGGCCTGTAGGTTAGTTTGTCAATTATATTTTTTTTTAATTTATATTTCACATCATTTGACTTGATATTGTAATTTGGCAAGTGATATTTATGAGCACTTGAGCAAACAGAACCTTATTTTTGGTCTAAAGGTAGTTGAGATAAGCTTATTCATAGAGGTTCTACTGTAGCTTGTTTAGATAGTGGCTGAAATCAATTATGAAATCATAGCTTCTAGTTCAGGAATCTTAAACACACCAGTGATTTCAGACATGTTCTAAGGCAACTAGTCTGTATTGAAGTTCATGTTAACATAGTTTCACTGATATTATTATAACCAAACAAATAGTTGAGATCTTTCAGCTAATGTTAGGGCATGATCTGGAAAAAAAAAAGCCATGTATTTGTAAAGAAAAATTTGGTGACAAAATTAAGAACTGTTAAAAATAAACTAACCTTTAAGAAGAAAAAGGGCAGTGAAAACAGAAAGAACATGTAAAAAAAAGGAGATAAGATTCAGAGAAAATGATTGGTAAATTATGTAGAGCTGAAGATAAGAACAATGTGAAATGTATCTATAGGGGATCAGAAATCACCCTTCCTAAGACTGACTCAGATCACAGGTAGACAGATCAGGACAACTGGAAAAGAGGAGATGGCTCTAGTAGAGACAGAGTCTATGAAAAAAAGGGTTTATAGTAAGGGATAAAATCTTTCAGATGGGAATAAATCTGTGAGAACTCAGGAAGAGTTAGAAGAAAGGATGTCTGAAATCGATGTTAAGGTTAAATAGTTGTAACAAAGAAGAATAGTAATTGCAGGAATTAGAAAAGAAGAAAAAATGAGAAGTGATAAAAAAATTGCTCATCATTGATAGCCAGCACTAATCAGAGATTAGCCTGTACTTCACTGAATTTCCATATTGTTACAATAATTTAAAACTACTTCTATTTTTCTTCTATACACAGACTGAAGAAGAAGAAAATATGAAGAACTGTGGAGTCCACTGACTTTGAACATTAGCATAACCCAGTTACAGGTGTGAAGATAAATGAGTACTTAGTGTCAGGTTGCAGGGAGAATAATTGTGTTTGTGTAGAAAATCAAAGGCAAATGAAAATGAGAATGTGAAAATGAAAACAGCTCTTGAGTAGCTGAATCTAAACAGGTAAAATGTTCTCAAAATGGGAAGCCAGCATAAACTCATTCCAGTGTCATAAAAAACTGGTCTGTGAAATCACAGGTCCAGTACCAAGAACTGTTTAATGAAACAGTCATATAGAAATTCTGATGTCTAGTGGGAGCCATGCAAGAGAAAAAAAGACCAATTTAGATATATTTCTCAATTGCATGCATGTATTAGAACGAGCTGTGGATGAGGGGAATAATTAAAGACATAAGACAATAATAAATAAGGAAAACTTTAGCATGTGTTTCCCAAAGGCAGATCTTCTCAGAGATCTTTGAAAAGGTAACTTCCTTGATAAGGAAATTCTCCTCCAAGCCAAAAGAAATGTTGAAGCTTTTGTTTCTGTCTACTTTGGTAAGGGATTTGATGCAATGGCACAAAGGAAATTCCACATGAAACTGGAGGAGACAGAGATTAGCAGATGAACTGAATGTTGAACAAAGGGATGGCTCAAGAAAGACGTGATTGAGGAAAACAGTGCCTGGCTGGAAAAAGGCTTTTAAGGGAATGTACCAGTTTACAGTCTTTAGAAAAATCTGATTTAAATTTCTAATAGGAAAATTCAAACCTGATTAGGAGCACATTATAGCAAACCAATAGGAACTGGGAATCAACATAATTATGGAGGAAGACTGGAATCACCATCCAAAATGTGAATAACTATGATGATCAAAAAATCTCTGTGGAGAGATCTCTTTTCAGGAAAATGAATTCAAACCAGAGGAGATACCAAGAATGGCTACTGGGTTATCATGAAAGAAAGAAAACCTGTGCTAAATGAGGAGACTTAAGGAGTTGAGATTCTTAACAACAAAAAAGAGAGTAAAGAAAATAATTTCTACTCATAAATATATATAAAAAAAAAAGAAGAAATAAAGTTAGTAGAAATGTTAGTTAAGGTAAAGCCCACACTACCATATATAAAAGGATACACTGAGAACAAAGTGATATAATCACAAAATGGGGTTTTGACATTTGGGCAGATTTCTGTGGTTAAAAACCTTATTTATAACATGGAGGGGGGAAAGCACACAGAAACAGAAGGGTTGCTGTTCCCTGCCACAGCAGGGCACCACATTTGACTGCAGGAAGGCCAGGCAGTCTTACAGGTTGTATCTTGTATTACCACCCTGTTTGATGTGTGGCCAAAATTAATCTTGCAGCTATGTTTCAAAATTATCTACTATTAAAAGCTATTAATGCAGAAAACTTCTATTACCTTCAGTATCATTTAAGAAGGTACAACACTTAACTTCTTTGTGAGGCACTGTGTCATTTTTGACTTATAGCAGATCCCTGATTATACTACTCTGGTGCCAGCACTGGCTTATTAGGAAGTTTATCTTGATTTTGAAATGCCAGAATATGACTGCCACACCAAATCTGAATGTGACCAGTTTTGGTCTGACTGAGATCACAGGACAAAATAAAAGCTTTTGTTGGCACACCTTCCCTTTTCCCCAGCCACGCACACAAGAAAAGAACTTTGTTCCAAGCTACCTGAGCTCCTGTTTTTTTACTCCCAAAAGGTCACTGATGTCATTTATAAAACCAAGACGGTTGCCTTGAGCCCATTCAGGCCACAAATATCTTCTTTTATTGGCAAGCCCACAAATATTACGGAAAAGACATTATATCTACCTTAGCTCTTAGCCCCCTTTAAAGGACAAGGGTTTTTTTTCAATTTGATCAATGATTCACGTACTATTCACGCAGCATTTTAGAGATTTGATCTTAAGTGCCTAAATGCCTAAGAATTAATACTATAGTTTTGCATTTCAGCAAAAGGTGAGTTCATTATATTAGTTCCTGGAAGAAATGCTGCTCCCATGTGACTTTTTATTTAACATTGAGACAAAAAGTCTGTGGTACTTGATGACTAATTTATCATTTTTAAAATATACACTTTTGACAGGTTTTAAGTAGTTTTCTAAACCATTCTGTGACATTTTTGGCTATAAAAGAGAGTGTTCCAGATATCAGGCCAAATAAGTCAATAGAAAAAGGAATTATGCTGACTCCAGATGTGATGACTTGAATGTGAGCAGTATTTTTTATTTGCAGATCATTCTTTGGTGTCTCCAGTCTGCAGCTTCCAGCCACCGAAGAGTAGCTACTTAGGAAAGTGAAAACCACACCTGACTTCTGTGGTCAGCATGAACTGATTTCAATCACTTCAGGATATAAGTGTCTGCCATGAATATTCCCACATTTAAAATCAACTTCTTCTTAACCTTTTTTTTACTATCCCAATAATATTTAGGATATGAACCCAGAAAATGCACAAGTATGCCATATGTTGACATAAGACTTGTCAACAAATTTATTGAATTTTCACTTCCTTCTCTATTAAAAAAAGAAGCAAAAAAATGAGGAAAATTTTTTGTCTAAATTGATTTTGCACTAATATCCATATAAAATACAAGTCTAATAGTACATTGGCATTGAATGATTTTAAGCACTTACTAAGAAGACACATATATACGATCCTAGATGAAGAGCTGGGATATCTTTTTTCTACTGCCACCTTTCCCACTTATTGTGGTCATCTTCAATCGATGTGTTTGTGTGGGTCAAACATAGCTGCTACCTAAATTCCTGCCAACTCACTCATGTCTGTCTCAAATAACGTGCTGCTTGTGAGGACTCGAGCAGCCTGGTCTGGTAGGTAAGGTGCTTGCTGACACTCAGGTGTTCAAAATACTGCTACAATAGGAATTCAGCTTCCTTAATTTGATTTTTAAATAGAATTTCCATGTAACCTCATTCATGAATGCAATTTTCCTGCTTGTCACTCTCCTTGAACTTTATTAACTAGGTTATTCAAGCTACATGCTCCCAAGGAGGACAAGACCATTATATGTCAGAGGCAAAAATACTTCAAATAATCTTTGTGTCTCTTTTTCTAGACTTTTACAGAATATGCACGTATTTTTCTGTTCAGACTTGAGTTCAGAATATGTTTTGATTCATAGAGCAATCAAACCGTTTCTTCTATGTCCGCTTTTTTTTTTTTTTTTCAGATATACTGGGGTTTTTTACCCCTTTATTGCTAAAAGAATAAGGAAAAGTAAAGATACAGAAAGACCATGAATACTAATGTGTTTGAATCAGTCTGGAATTATTAAAATCAGCAGGAGCTTCTTCATACTGTTTTAACCTGACCAAATGCAAAAATAATCATGAACGTAATAATGATTTCAAAATGTTTGAAAATGACATTTCATCTGTAGTGATTAGCATCGGGCTTACAATAACAAGCATTACATCATTTATCCTTTAAGCCAGGAGGGGCATTTTGTACTACTGTCATGGGTTGACACC
>VYZQ01078622.1:0-14242 GCA_013400655.1 Mystacornis crossleyi
CTCCTTTCATAGTTTGCTAAATGTTTATAATCTGTCTGAATTGCGATCTGTGCTCCAAAAAGACAGATTTCTTTGTGGAGGGAGCTGTATGTAGAAGAAAACTTGTACAATGGCATGTGGTAAGCTCAGTTTGCAAACTGACTTGTTTTCATGACACTGTAGTAGAGTCCACGGGGCTAAAAAATATTTGGGTGGTTAAAAATAATAATTTAAAATATAATAAAGAATATGTGACATTTCAAAGCACTTGATTTACAGAAAAAGAATCTCAACAATGTATGAAACCCTACACTTTGTGTAGGCCTTTGCTTACACACACAGTGCCTGAATTTAGGTGATCTCTGATCAGTTGGTGACACTTTTTTCGCGATGAGAGAATCTCAGGCATTCAATCACCTATGTCTGTGCTCAGCCACGTGGGCAGCATGTTACAGATCAGCAAATATTTACATTCTTGTGTCACTGACAGCTAAAACTGCGTGCAATAATTTGTTCATTTTGACACTTTGGCTTCTGATGCAAGAGAGCAGGTAGTGAGGTTGGAGCTGAAGTCCCAGCTGGTTCTGGTGGATCAAAGCAGGGTTATAAATATAACACCAACAGACATTTTTCAGCTTCTAGAATTTTCTTTTTGGAGCTGGGCCCTGCAATTCTGTCTGACATCTCCAGCAATAGGTGTGTGACAAGCTGGAAGCTGCTGTGCCAGTGAGCCTGACCTCTCTCCTGCTTCTGCCCACTAACCCATCATTGGCAATATTTCATTTCTCTGAGCACCTTAAATTGTCCCCAGGTAAAAATCACAAGAAAATATTTCCATTCTTTTTTTCCTTCATAGAGAATATTCTGCAAATTCAAGATAAACTGTGGTTGGTGCTTGAGGTGTAACTCTGAGTCACAGACCTGGAAATAATGTCTCTAAAGGGGCACGTGGGAAATGTGCATTTTTGGACACTGCTGCCTGGTTTGACTGCCTAAACCCAGGCTGTGCTGGCAGGGTGTGGCCACAGCACTGCTGCCTGCATCCCTTAGTGGGTGAAAATATTTTTTCTTGGATCTTCTAAACTTCTTAGAACCAGTAAAAAGATCACTGAAGCAAAAATCATCTAGGAAAAGCATTTCTGCCTCTAAGGTATATGAGGTATTTTGGTGAAATGGCCACAGAATCCTCACACTGCCCTGTGGGAGGTGTGTACAGCAGGGTCCAAACTCTGTTATCTTTGGCCTTTTCTGACTTATGGATCCATAATAATTTTCAATTCGTTTTTTTACAAGTTTCATAGGAAAATCTCTGCAGTATGCCTGGCTTTCCTTTGCATGGTTACCTTTGCAGTCCTTCCTTGAAAGATAACTCACAGATGGCCCTGCCCTGATGGGATGGTAGTCTGAGCTTAGCAGGGAAAAAAATTGAAAAATGTTGAGGTAGAATGAAATGTCTTTGCAGAGCCAGGACTGGGCATGAGTGGGACAGCACTGTAAGAGCCTTTGGGCTAAATCCACTGAGGGATCAACAGTCAACCATGGGTCAATGTTCATCCTCTAATTACATCCCCTCATTGTGGCAAGGTTGGGATGAAAGCTCAGCACGTGTGTGTCCAAGCCAATTAACTCCAATTGAGTAAATTAGCAATGTGTAAAACATGACATGGCAAAAATCCCTGGGTCACTGAGCTGCAACGAGCCCAGTGCCTTTGGCACACACGTGAGTGAGTCCAGAGACTTTGACCACTGGCTCCTCACCATGCTTTAGTTCTCTAGGTCATACTGGGAGGGAGGGGATCGGGTTTTGGGCTAAGAAGGGGTGGGGTGCAAGGAAATTTGGGGACCGCTTGAGTGGCAGTAGCAGGAACTGGGCTCTGTGTGTCTGCAGAGCCCAGAGCTCAGTCTGCAGGCACACAAACCTCTGGCCCCAAAACCCCGCAGTGAGCACAAGGAAAGGCAGCAGAGCCAGCTGTGGTGGGGAAGGGCCACCTGGGCTGAAGGTGGATAAAACTCACAAGTGCTCCAGTCCTGCCAGGAACATGGGAAATGGGGTCTGATAGCACATCTCCCAAGCTCAGCAGGTCAAGCCATGACCACAAATGCCACAAGCCTTAATGTCAGCCCTGGTAACAGAGAGTGATTGTATTGCATTTCCTTCTTTTGATTTCTGAGTGCTCCCATGGGTTGGTGTGGTCAAGTGGTGTGCAGCTCCCAGTTTACTGGGCCTGGCTGCTCAGCCTGCAGGCTCTGTCATTTGTGGAGAGGGTGATGGGCTTGGAGTGGTCCTTGCTGTCAGGGTGGCTTTTGGAGGACCTGGTACAAAACCTAATCCCCAAATGTGTCTCACCCTTGTCTTTAAAGAAGGAATTGCAGCCTTGTGGTGACTGCACTAGTTGTCTGCAGGGTGTGAAGCTCTCACCCCATGGGAGTGAAGCTCAGTGACAGGAGGTGCTCCTCCTGTGCCTCGGGGAACCTGCCTCACGGATACAGCAAGGCCCAACAGTGTTTCTTCCTAAGAATGACTTATGATTAAACCTCCCCCGAAAAACCCACCCCAAAGCCATGACTTGGTAAGGGATGCCCTGAAAATCTTGGCTGTGATAGGAGATCCCAAAGCCCCGCCTGTGGCAAAAGCAGTGAGGGGACCAAGTGCCTGGGTGTTGGAGGAGAAGCTGGGTGCTGTGGTGAGCAGTGGCAGCAGGAGGTGGGCTCGTTCATCCCTGCCAGGTGCTCCCGACCCCATCCCCTTGGTGTGAGCTCACCCTTCATTTGCACAGCCCCTCCTCTAAAATGGGAGTTGTTTCCTCTGTCCATCTGTTTGGTTCAAGGAGAATTTTCTAGATGCTTTGAACTGTTTTAAAGTCCTCATCTTTCTTTTTCAGCATCTTTACATCAGAATAAACTTTACACTGTACCAACTGAGATGCAGTTTCTGGCAAGTACTGAGGAGTAAGTTAACTATAAAGTTTGTATTAGAGAGTTGAGAGAGAATTATCCCCTGAGCTAGACCAAGTTTTAGGAATTTGAAATTCAATCATTGCAATGTTTTGATTATACCAAACATCCCAGTCACTAGAAGCCTGATGATAAAAACCCTCCTCTGTGTGTCCAGCATCCCTCTGCATGTTCAAATCATTACAGAGGTTTTCTTTCAGCCACTCTGAAATCATAGCCAGAGGTGTCTCCTGCTGGGGATTTGTGCCTTGGTTTTCTTGGGAACATCAAATGTGTGAAGCTGATGATGTAAAACCCCTCGGGATTTACACACTGGCAATGGTCCTGCTTTGGTAACAAGGGTGGGAAGGAAGCATCTCTTCAGGAGCACAGGAACAGATGTTTCTTTCCTCAAATTTATCAAATTTTAGTTCTGTTTCCTTTTGGCAGTCCTGTGGACTTTATGCTCAGGGTTACAAGCTGCTGAGGGGCTGGGCAAGGCACGTCCTGTGGATGGGTCTGAGGGTGCTCTGTCCTCCGCAGGGCTGACAGTCCCGTGTGGCGCTTCACCAAGCAGACCCCTCTGCAGCACTGAGCTGCTGAGGTGTCCTTGGGCACACTGGTAGCTTGGGTTTCTGAAAACTGGGAATTTTCCTTCTGTCAAGGCTCTGAAGTGGTTGCGCTGTATTTAAACCAGGGCTTTCACCGGATTCTCTTTTGGACTATTTTAAAGCAAAGATCTGGCGGAGGAGAAGGAGATTTCCAGCGATGCTCTCTCAGACTTAAAGAAGGAGGAGGAATACAAAGCAAACATATGGAAAGGTTTCCTCATCTCAATCCCATACGCAGCCAGCATCGGAGGTACAGCAACGCTGACAGGGACTGCGCCAAACCTCATCCTTCTGGGACAGCTGAAGAGGTATGGGAGGCTGTCCTGGGGATCCTTGTGAATCCTGCAAGACAGAGACATGGCCTTCATCCCTGTAGGAAATCCCTCTCTGTGCTGAGTGCCGGTTTGGAAAATTCATGCCCTTTCAGAACGTTTTGGGAAATGAAAGCAGGGAGTGCACCAGCCTTAGACTTACTAAGCAGGTTTCCAGCGTGGCCAGGCAGGCTGTCAGCCAAACTGGAGCATGTGTGCCTCACCTCACAGATGCTTTTAATCCCTTTGAATTTAATGGGACTTGACTCTACGCCTTCAATTAACCTGGTAACTGTTTTGATGAAGCAGACTGTGTAGTGCTTTGTGAGCAATTATAGCTACTTCTGCATAGGAGAAAGAAAAATAACGAACCCACTACTTCTGGCCTGTTTTCTTAGTCATAAGAGATTCCTCCTATGTGCATAGGAGCAGAGATTTGTGCCAGCCCAGGTGCCCACAGGTGGTACTTACCTTTGCTGACCTCTACAAGAAGGACATGCAGCCTGTCCTGAGCACTGCAGCATCCCTGCGAGGTTCATGTCCAGACTCTCCAGCAGTTTCTGTAGCAGGATTTAATCCTGGGTGTTCAGGAGTATCTTTGTATGAAGGCATTGCTCATCTGGAGAGAGATTTCAGGATCTTTCCTTGCAGGCTTGCACAGCTGGGCTGGGTGAGATGGGGGTGGCAGGATGTCCCGGGGGTTGTCCCAACACAACGCTCCTCACATTTCCTTATGCCCAGATAACTCCTAAGGCACTCACAGGGATAGTTTTTAAATGCACGGGGGCAGATTTGTGGGATATTTCACTGCTGATTTCAGATGCTTGTTTACCCGTGGATGAAAGGGTTGCTTTTCCATCTTGCATTAACTTGATTTTTCCCGTTTGCTTAGTTATTTTCCAGAATGTGATGTGGTGAACTTTGGTTCTTGGTTTATGTTTGCATTTCCTTTAATGCTGATTTTTCTCCTCATGGGATGGCTATGGATCTCCATCCTGTACGGAGGAATTAACCTGAGGTATGTTGATATTCACTATACATATGTGTACTCTGGTTTTATTAGCATTGTGAAATACATAGTCATCATGATTCTCATCCTAAATCTACTGATATCACCTAGGATCATCTCCTGGAAGGTGGGAGAATTTATAACTAACTCTAGCATGCCCATCCCGTAACAAGTCATCTGTTTTTAAAAAGCTGACGTGCAATAGGAAGGTTTTAAAGAGATCTCATGGTTACAGATACTTTATCCAACTGAAATACATGTACAGACTATGTATTGTATTCATTCAGTTAAATGTATAATTTTAAAGGTTTTTTTACTGCCTGACCTTGGCCTGTGGGGGGTAAATGGGATATTTTTAATGACAGAAGAAAAAGCAGGATCTAGCTTTGAAGACCATGACAAAATCTTAGTTCCCCATAAAAGAGACAGGATTTCTTCTTGGGGCAAAAACCTGGGTTTGGAACAGATTACCTCACAACAGGGCTTAATTTTACAACAACTTGTTAATCTGTAACTGAGAATAACATGTTTTTCCGGTAAATCTTTGCTGGATACATGCAACCCCTTAGTGTGCACAACCCAAAGCGATTGCAGCATTGCACTGCTGCTCATGTGCAGCCCTTTCCCCCTCCACACTCTCCCAAGTGATAGTAACAAAGTCAGAGTCTTGTTTCCTCCAGGGACCATACAGAATTTGTAATATTTAGAAAAGTCTTTAATTGTTGTTTTGACTTTAAAATGCAAATGGAGGGAGAGGGGGGAAAAGAGAACAGGTGTCCAAATATTTACACTGTCTCAGACATAGGGGGGCGGAGGGAATCAATGGGAAAGTTTTACTCCAGAAGATGCCGAAGGCTTGTCCTCCTCTGGCTGGTGGGGCTCCTCAGCAGGCTCTGCGTGCCGCCGTGTGATGCCCGGCCGGCTCCCAGGGCCGAGCGCCGCGCTGCTCCCGCCGTGTGCCGCGCCCGATCCCCGGTCCCAGGGACAGGGCTGGGCACGGCCCCGGCGTCCGGCCCGCGCAGCCCCAGCCCCGCCGGGGAGGGAGGAGGCCGAAGCCCCCGGCGAAAGGCAGAGCGGCCCTGGTGCTCGGGGAACGTGATGCTCCGTGTTTGGGTTGGCTCGCCCCCGGCAGCACAAAGCGCGGCTGTATTGGGATAGCTGGGCCGGCGCGGATACCAGAACTCCCCAGTGGCGAGGTGCGTGGAGAGGCACCGCAGAGCTCTGCAGGCACAGCCAAGGCTCCGCAGGAGCCCTTTGGGATGCTTGGGCTGTAACTGCTCGGGGACAGCGGCTGGACTTTGTCCGTGGGCAGGTCCTCGGTGTCTGCAGCAGGGCACGGGCAGGTGGACCTTTCAGCTTTGCTTGAATCCAAAAGACGTCAAAAGGCTGAGGTATGGGCCGGCTGAGCTGAGGCTGCTGTTAACAGCACCTCCCACGAAATCAGAAATTAAAGGGGCCGGGAGCTTGAAGTGCAGGAGCTTCTGAATGATCAACCATTCAGCCATATAGAACATCCAACCGACACATCCCTTTGAAAAAATAAATGAGTTAATAAATGATGGGCAGATGCATCTGATACAGAAATTTGAGGTTGTAGGTTTAATCAAGGTCACAGGCAGTGTTAGAAACCAGGTTCAGTGTCATGGGATGTGGTGGGAGATGAAGTGCAAGATATGAATGTATCATTTGTATGCACATGCTACAAAGGAGCAAACTGTGTGCAGTCAGTGCAGCCCAGCTAAGAGGCTTAGCCAGGAGCACATTAACATTCCCGGCCACTTAGAAATTCCTCACATTTTTGTTGATCCTCAGCAGCATCCTGGGATCACCCAGGAAATTACAAGTGACTTGAAAAATGAAGGGACAGATTCATTTTCTATGCCACCCTATTTCCGAGTCGTTCTGCCCAAGTAGGTAACTTGCTTGGAAGGAAGACAAGGAAATCCTGCAATGCTGGGACTTTCATTTGGCAATCACAGCCCATGCCGGAGGAAACAGTTCAGAATATAAATGAGAGGAAACTTCCTCACCTCTGCAGGGTCTCCTTTGTATGAAGGCATAGACAAAGGAAATATAAAATAAGGCCTTATTACCTTTATCTCAGCAGAGATTTTCGTTGTTAGTCTTCATAATCTGAAGATAACACAAACTGAGCTGCCACAGATGTGCAGCTCTTTGCACCTTGCAGAGCGGGTGCTGCAGAAGGACACTGAGTCCTGCATGTGCTGCAGTAGAAAATGAAGTATTTCCTATGTGTCACCGGGGTCAGAGGCATGTGAAAATGTAATCGTGTTTCTTGGCAGGGGCTGGAAAACAAAAAAGTCAAATATAAGAGTGGATGCAGAAGCCCGAGCCAAGGAAGTGATAAAGGAGGACTATCAGAAACTGGGTCCAACAAAGTGAGTTGTAAAGCTGGGACGGAAATGAGAAAGAAATTAAGTGCGTTTGCAAATATCCTTTTTTAAGAGTGGAGGAGTGGGGGGAATGGAGTTTTTAAAAGAATATTATACCTATATTTCCACTCAGTCTGTTTGTAACCTGCTGAACTTTGCTTTTTGCCTGCTCCAGCCTCTTCACCTTTGCTAGTGTGAATAATTGCAAATAGCAGCTTGCACTCAAATCTTCTGGACAACATTCCTGTTACAGAGGGAATTCATGCTGGGTTGTTTAATTACTCTATGATTTTTTTACTCCAGGAACAAACCCAGTTCTGTGTGTTGGGTGCTAACCAATACAGGCTGGATTTCAGAGGTTTGTGCATACCTGTCCTGCAAAGCAGGAGGCATTTGCTGAGAAGGCTGGCAAATCATATTATGGATATGAATCATACGGATTGTGGATATACTTTAAGAAATCTTAAAGCTTGGAGAAAGTATATAGAAAGAAGTCAGATCCATGCCATGGAATACATTATTTTTTTCTGAATAATTCTTTCAACTATATTAGTCAAGCAAGGAAAGTAAAAGCTGGTGCAAAGTGCAGTGATGGGGATTACATTTTGGAGTAAGCAGCAGAAAGAAACATGAGTTTTAGACTTCTGAGAAATGCCAAAAAAAGGGGGAAGCAGGAAAAGCTGAATATCTCTAAAAATCCAACCATGGATATGTCCAACCATCCACTGATATTCTGGGCAGCCAAGGCTACTGAAGACTGTTGAAACTGCAGGTTTTATCCTGAAATGGCCTGTGTTTCCCCATCTGTAAAACAGTATTTTCATACTCAGGGCAATGCTGTGAATATCCAGCGATGTTTGTGTCGTGCTATCGACATTGTAATTATTTCTGTTGTGTGGACCATGGAGTGGTTCTTCAAAGACACCTCTCTGTGCCTGTGCTGTAAATGAAAGAAATTGGTTTATTTGTTCCATTCAGTACATTATCGAGCAGCCTGCAAAATGTCTCTGAAAGAATCAAAGTCCCACTTTGAGATCTAGGAGTGGGAAAGTCCATTAAGCTGAGCTCTACCAATTTGATTAGCAACCCCATAACTAAAAATCAGCTCAAGCAGCCTCTTCCCAAGGCCCTGCTTGTGCTCAGAGAGATTTTAAATAGCATTTTGAGGCATCGTCTTGGTTAAATCTTAACTCCACTAGATACTTAGTGAATATTGCCTTTTACCCTGCTGTTTGTCGTGTGTCTAAGGGACAGTGTTTAGATTTTGACCTGGGAGGAATTTGTTCCTGCTGTCTCATGTAGGATTTGAATCTCAATCATCCTTTTGTGTTGCTTGAGCTGCAGTGACAGCAGCCCTGGCTGGCATCCTGGAGGGACATGAGGAGCTGCTTGGCCCTTCCTCTCTGCCCCACCCAGAGGGTCAACCTTGCATCCAGCTGCTGTGACGTTCCTGATCTCCTTCTTGCCTCTCCTTAATGTCTTCCAACAAGAGAGAATTGCTGGCAAACACCAGTATTTGCGAATGGATTTACAATCTGTTTCAGTGTTTCACCGTAGTTGTTTTTAGACAATCAGCCTCACTTCTCAGCCAAGATGCTGCAGCAGGAGCTGGATACTTGTCCTAGCTTGGATCCATCCCCTCAGCACATCAGCGTTTTAACCTCATTTCTTTTCATTTCAGGTTTGCAGAACAGGCAATTTTCTTCTTCTTCTGCATGTTTGCAATCATGCTGTTCTCCAGGGATCCCAAATTCATTCCAGGCTGGGCAAGCTTGTTTGCACCAGGGTAAGACTATTTTCATTCCAGTGTGCCACTTTGCAATAACATTTCCAGGTCATTGAGATTCCTGAGTTTCTGATTGTGTTGCTTAACACAATTACTCAGGTTTCCTGGAATAAATTAAACTGACTATCACGTAGTAGAGCCAACTTTGTTTTTTCTGTCTCCTAGAAGAGGTCATGAAGCTAGTGGGAAGTTGGGATGTGTCTGTTTGAGGTCATCCCTAGGATTTAATGTTGGGAATGCTGTTTATAAGTCTATTTACAGTGAAATACTGAGTTCTTTAGGCAAGCCACTGATTTCACTGGAGGTCTGAAGACTGAGGAGAGATGGCAGGAGCTGTTTCCAAATGTTATCCTGTCTGTTTGCCAAGTTTGTGTCCCCTGTGACATCCATACCTTGTGAAGATGAATAGATACAGCAGTTAGGGAATGCTAAAGCTCAGAGAGGGTGTTTTTATTCCTTAAAGGAAGAGACCTTCATAGTTTTGTGTGTTTTTTTGAAATAAAACCCTAATAATTTAATAAATTATAATAGTTTAATAAATGATTCCTTAATATAGCAAAGTAGTTGTGGACTTTTTCCTCATCAGTTAATAACTTCTTAAATCTAACACGTGCTTAAGCTTTTTACTGGATGGAGCCTGCCTTTTGCCTGAGAGTTTGAGAATTTTGCAAAGAGCTCATATAAATAAGATGGTTTGGGCTCTGTCTCTCTTCCTCCCTGCAGTTGTCCTCATGACTCTGCAATCAGAACAGCCAGAACATCAGTGTGGAGGGGATTAGATCTTGGTTTTTACTTTTGTAGGGCAGCTTTTCTGGGGGGTTCACAGCCCATCGTAGAAATGTAGCTCGACAGGGAATTAAAAAAGAAAAGAACTGTGAACAACGAGCATTGTTCAGACCTGATGGAAACTTGTAATCTTCTTTGGTAAATCCTTGTTCTCATAAACTTTGTAATTCTACAGGCTTGTGCTTCTTACCAGTGTTTCTGCTGCTTTTGGACAGGTTTATCTCAGACGCGGTTACGGGAATCACCATTGTGATTATACTGTTCTTCTTCCCTTCCCAAAAACCTTCCTTCAGGTGGTGGTTTGACTTCAAAGGTGAGTAGCAGACCCCTGCAGGGACTCTGTGCTTGCCTGTGTCCTGGCAGGGCAGCGTGGAGCAAGAACCAAGGCTATTCCCCCTTGGCCTGCAGCAGCAGTGCGGGCTGTGGGGAGCAGTGGGGTCGGAGGTGCCCTTTGATCCTGGAGAAGCTTCTTTTCTGAAGTACCAGCAGCAGCTTAGCAGTCACTGCCCTGCTGCTGGTGGCAGGAATGACTCAGTTGCTCCTGTAGCTGTCAGGGTTGATGCCATGGCGGGATGTGACCTGAAATGGGTGTTCATTTACCGTAGCAGACCTGATTGTGAAACAGAGTTTGGCTCCCCAGCAGCTCCTGCCCTTCCAGGGGAGCATGGACCTCTGAGAGGGCAGAGCTGGGCTAGTTCTCCATTCTCAGATATAGGTGCTCTTCCTCAGTTTCTAGAAAGATTTAGGATTTGAACTCCTAAAGCCCAAACTCTCCAGCAGGTTTTGAAGTCTTGGGTTGGTCCTCTTGAGTAGAAAGGAAATACAATACAAATTTTAATTCATAAGCTGCTTGGAATAAGAGATGGTCTTAATGTGGAGAAGCAGCTGATGAAGGCCCTTTGTGGATGATGGAGCATTGCCTGGGGTCTGTGGGAACAAAATACCGTCTGCTCTGAGTCATGCACATTTGTTGTGTTAGCCATACACAGGAAGATGTTTAATCAGGCCTCCTGTGGATAAAATATGTGCTCTTTTTCAACAGAAAATTTCAGTCCCATTAGTGCATCCTTTCATACAACAGAGCTCACTTCCTCATGTATTAAGAAATGGCTTTTAGGGGAGATGAACCCCCTGCTATAAAACTCACTGGCTGTTGAATGACAAATGGAAAATTAATAACATCTTTATAATTCAAAGGGCAGAAAATTTCCTCCTTCCATGGACACCTGTCTGTTGAAGAAAATCTTTATGTCTGTTACAGAGAGAAAATTAACCTGATATTAAATATTAAATATTAAATCAAGAAAGCCTCAAAGAAAACTCTAATGCTAGAATTTTTTTGGGCGGGGGCATCTGATACTAACTTAAATGCTCTTCTAACTGGCTAACTCAAGACACTCCCTATGTGTATTAGATCAGCAACTCATGGTCAGTGAGCTTCAGCACTCTGTCAGACTCACGGTGTCATTCTGTCAGGCGATGACTGATGCTCCCCCTCAGGGGGTGTCTGACACAGGCCTTTGCTCTGTTTCTAGCACCAAACACAGAGACCCAGCCCTTGCTGACCTGGAGGAAAGCCCAAGAGACGGTGCCCTGGAACATCATCCTGCTGCTTGGAGGAGGCTTTGCCATGGCCAAGGGCTGTGAGGTGAGGCCCACAGCAGATGCCATTTGGCATCATCCCGCCCAACAGGGTTGGATGTTATCCGGGTGTCACTTGGTGTTCTCATCTGGCTTTGGAAAACTTGTATCAGTGGAGTCATCGCACTCAAAGGACATATTTCTCAACTCCAAGTGACAACAATGCACAGCACGTAACGAAGGGGGTCACAACTCCTTGCAAGCTGCTTGCTGTGAGACACCCTGAGGACAGGTTCTAGGAGAGGATCAGTTCCCCTGCAGGGATGCAGGAGGATGACTCCCGTTTTTGCTCTCCCCTTCTGCAGGAGTCTGGCTTGTCTGTGTGGATAGGAGGCCGTCTGCATCCCTTGGAGGGTGTGCCACCACCCGTGGCTGTCATCCTCATCACGGTTGTCATCGCCTTGTTCACGGAGTTTGCCAGCAACACTGCCACCATCATCATCTTCCTGCCTGTCTTGGCAGAGCTGGTAAGGTCATCCCATGGCAAGACCAGCTCGTCCTCTGCCCCCTCCTTGCCCTGCCCCTTGGGTGGGCAGGTTTGTGTTGGGTCTGTGCTGGGACAGGCACTGGGCAGTTTTCCTGCTCCTGGGCTTCAGGCTCTTCAAAACCTTTGGGAGCAACAAGCCCTGTAGCATAATGTGGACACTGAAAGACAATAATCCTTCAGACTTTGTTGTGAGATATGTGATTATTTATCACAGAGTGTGGGATAGGGCTCTGCACACTCCTCTGGCTGTTTGCATCTTTTGATTCATCTGCTGGCAGCTCGAATCCCCAAGGTGCAATTTCTGTTCCTTTCTGGTTTTACAGGCCATTCGTCTGAAAGTAAATCCCCTCTATTTAATGATACCAGGAACTATAGGATGCTCCTATGCATTCATGTTGCCAGTTTCAACACCTCCCAACTCAATTGCGTTTTCCTCTGGACATTTGATGGTCAAGGATATGGTAAGTTCCTTTAGATACATAAAAGGATGAAAACAATCAGCCTGGGTGTTTAAAGAAGGGATTTTTCTGGATTGTTAGTACTTCAGTATGTAGTAAAGTGAAAAGACAGAAGTATCAACAGTGTTTGAAGGCACAGGATGGAAGGAGCTTGTATGAAGCTGAAATTTGGAGCCACCGTGGCTCCAAATGGTGACAAAAGTGGTCTTGAATGTGCTCAGCATCCCCCAGCCCCTGGTCCTGTTCCTCTAGTGTCAGCAGCTCAACTTTCATAGGTTTCTGGATGCAGGAAAAGTTCCCCAGCTCAGTGAAACAAAGCTTATGAGTAAAATTAGGCTTAGTCCCAGTTCCTGCTCACATTCCTGAGGCTAAACAGATGTTAAAGTTTTTGATGGATCAAAGCTTGGTAAGCAGCTGCAGAATGGCCTTTGTGGCTTTAAGCCTGCTTAAGATGTTGCTAATATTAACAGCAATTAAGCCTTCCATTTTTATAATGTTTGCATTCAAATAGCTTCATGCTTCACATGCTGTAGATGTCCAGTCTAAACTCAACAGCTGTCTTTGTATTTCTTTTGTAGGCAAGAACTGGGTTGCTCATGAATCTTATGGGAGTTCTGCTTCTTAGCTTGGCTATGAACACATGGGCCAAGAGCATCTTCCAGCTGGGGACCTTCCCTGCATGGGCCAACATCCATGCAGAAAATACCACCTCACTTTTGACAGCTGTAGAAAATGTCACTTTAAGTGCACTAAATAAAATATGAACAAAGCCACCCCCGGGGAAGGACTCACTCACTTAGGACTGGGGCACTGGAATCGTCAGAGTTTGCGCAGGAGGAAAAGCCACGTGGCCACTCACACCGTGTGGCACCTTCTGGTTTAATTTTATGTTTAGAAATCCTGGTCAGTGTCACAACATCCATTCGTTATTTTCTCTGGAGATCTTTCCCCACCTTCTGCAGGTACAAATCCGACTCTCCCGGAGTCCTTCTGTCATAAATGGTTGTTAACTGGACAACCTGTAAGCATGGAGCATCTTTGGGTAGATGCCCGTCCCCCCATGAGAGCTGGCGAGCCTTGCTGCTCTAGCTTCTGATACCCTACCTCGTTTTGGAGAGCAGCCCTAGGAACAGGATGGAGGCAACTGGATTATTTATGTGCAACCCAACGTGAGTGAGTGTATCAGAATCTGGCCGGGGAGGAGGCGGCGTGGCCAGGTACTTCTGGCAGGGTGTGAGGATGGGGTCTCATTGCCACCTCATGAGTAATTCTCTCATGGAGGATGAAGACTATTTCTTCAGGGTTGTGTGTGAAGGGATGACTCAGATGTGTTGGTAGGACTCGGTGCATTGCTCCATGCTTTGGAAACTAGAAGGCCACAGTTTGTTTCCAAACATGTTCAATGTTTTGAAAACCTGGGACAGCGATTGCTGCCTGGTTCTCTGCACTGAGCACGTGGACGGGGTTTGGGACCAAATCAATTCCTGACGTAACTTCGGACATCGGTGGTGTTTCACCGTTGGTAAATGTGGCCAGTCTTAGGTTTGTGAGATTGACTCACTCACAAATGACCCGCTGAGTCACAGGTCAGTGGACAAGTTGCATTGGAATATTATTGACATTTCTTAAAAATAGGCTTTGATTCTTAACGTCTTTTTAAATCAGATTGCTTGGGTACTTTCAATGAAAGCGTTGCAAATTGACTGTGATTTTAATCACCATTTTATCTGATTATTTTTATTTTATTTTCTGTAAGAATCTGAAACATTAAACTTAAATCATCAGTCATTGAAATAGATGATTGAATGATAAAGGATCTGCTTCTTGTGTTATGGAAGGAGAGTGAC
>VYZQ01078684.1:0-29044 GCA_013400655.1 Mystacornis crossleyi
GGCCGGGCCGGCGGGGCGCGGGTGGCTCCTCTGCGCTTCCCGGAGCAGCGCCAGGGGGAAATCCCGGCCCAGCGCCGGGTCTGTAAGGCGCGGGGGGTGAGCTGGGCAGGTGGCCGAGCTGTCTCCGTGTGCTGCTTAATTTTATTTATTTGAACGGTGTTAAAGCCTCTGTAGTTCTAAGGACAGACTAAATCGTTTTGCCGGTGTTCCCGCTCGTAATGTCATCTCCTGGAAGGAAAAGCACGTATTGCAGTGAAATGTGGGAGCTGCTGCGGCTCCCTGCAGTGCAGCTGTGGCAGTGCAGGTGCCCAGGTGCCAGCTCTGGTGTCCGCTGGCCTCTCCCCAGTCCCAGCTCTGAGTCTCATTGCACCATAACCACATGCTAATAGTTTATTTCCGAGTGATGGCCTTTAATTTCTCTAAGGTGACTTCCTGGAGGCGCTGGTAGCACATCCTAACTGGGCTGTGGTGCGGGAATGCCGGGTTTCCTTCCCGGAGCAGTGTGTGCCTCCCGTGCCCGTGGGTGAAGCTGGAGCACAGGGAGGGGTCTGGAAGTGGTGATTCAGTTGTGCAATGGGCACTTCCTATCTGACAGGTCTGAGGGGCGAAGTACTGCGAGCCACGGTGTTACTCAGCTTGGTTTCACTGCTGAGGAGCGTTTTTTGAGGAGAATTTGTGTAATGAAAGCTGCATTGGCACACCTGGCCAAGGTCTTCTGGCAGCCTGCTGCCCTGTGGTGCCACTGTCTGTGTTCAGTTTGTGTTCAGCTAGCTGGGAGTGTGGTGGGCGCTAATGTAGTGATGGATTTGCATGATTTATAGTGACTTTTTCCCAAACTCAGATAGGAAAAAGTTAATTTCCAGGTACCTTGTTAAAAGAACCACTGCGAAATACTTACTTGAAGGTGATAGCTGTTGGTAGTGTTTAAAAAATGCTGCTGTGGTTGTTGTTTTGGTGGGCAGCTGAGCACTGAGGATTTTACTCCAGTATCAGTTTAAAGCCAGGCCAGAATTCACAGTGTCGGTGTCCCTGCAGTGAGAGGCACTGACAGGAGAATCTCAGGAACTGGCCAGAGCTTCAGCTCCAAGCAAGTGCCTTGTCCTGGTAAAAGCCCAGAGCCGGGTCCTGAGGAGATTCTGTGCACTCAGGTGAAACTCATCCCCCTGGCAGCCCAACTCTCAATCAAGTATTGTGGCAGTGCACCTCTGATACATTATTTAAGACCCAAACCTTGCATGTGACCCACTGCCAGGTCTCTAATGACATGAGTACTGTTACATAATGAAACTCATCTGCTTCACGCCAGAAGTGCTGGGGGCTTTCAGGCCAGCACTATGGTGGAGCAGGACTGTTCTGCCTACTGACTGATTTATCTGCTTATTTGGGGTTTAATTTGCGTTTTCTCTGCCTGTACCTATTCAGTGTGGAACACTGGCTGAACCAGTATCTTACAGCTGCACGTAGGAGCTGATCCTTTCTGGGATGGGTGTGCACCCCTCTGAGCCTGGGTGCACGTGGCTCTTGCCCTTAATGCTGCAGTTGGCTGCACCTACTGAACTTCCTCCTTTCATTTCACTGAAAAATTTCAGAGGAATTTTGAATTCTAGGAGTTAACTGCTTTTCTGCTGAAGTTTCTGACGTAAATTTCGAGAGCAGAAACATTGATGTTGCGATGGTTTTGCTATCCACGCTGCTCCTAGGAAGTCCTCATGGACTCAATAATACAATTTCTTGAACTGTACCTGGCCCACATTGTCTAGGAAACTTGTACAGGTGTTGTGCAACACTTGGGAGTTTGTAGTGATGCTTAATGAAAGATGAGGTACCCAACTGGAGCCTTATCTCTGAAAAGCAGGTGATGAGTTTGAATGAGAAAGTTTTTGCAGGCTATTACTGAAATCAGTCAATACACACAGTGTGATCCTAGTTCTCCACGGATTCATTATTAGAGGTTAAAAAATGGTCACGTACAAAGCTTGTCCTGATGTTCAGCTTCAAGCCAGTCCGTTACCTGTTGCTGTGCAGCTTGGCTCTGTGGTCTGGGAATGAAGAGGTGAAAGCTCCAGAAACCTTGCTCCTGAGTGCCTCATCTCTTGGGCACTCAGTGCTTTGTACCCCAAATTGGAGCTGAAGGTGCCCTTTGGACAAGCAGGTAACTCGCTAGGGAGGAGGGAGCTTTCTGGGGAGCTTGAAACCAAAAAGGGGTGTCAGGTGTCAGGGTTTGTTTGCCCGAGTGGCGCCACGTGCTCTGCAGTCTCAGCAGCCCCAGGTGTGCAGGCTGTTATCTGTGTGGTGTCTGTGGGACATCCCTGCCTCGCCACCAAAGAACATCAACAACAGGCTCTGGAGAAACTTGCCTTGGGAATTTTCAAGGAGGAACCTGATTCCTGTGCTATCAAAACTCATGTTATAAAACTTTATATAGCTACTTTTTTTTTACCCGAAGTATCTATGAGGAAACAATGCGCTGTGCGGGTAGTGGGAGATCAGAGTTCAGTGTGTGGGATGATTGCAAATCTGGTTGCTCCTATCCAGGCTCCAGGGGTTCCTAAAATGTGCCCGTATGTGTTTGAGAGTGAAAGTAAAACAGCTGCTTACTGTATTGGGTCAGTGAAGCTTTTCGAAGGTGACAATTCTTGATGAGTGAGAAGGAACCAGGTTAATTAGCAGGTGATGAACTGTGATTGCCAGTTAATTTAACCACACTACCCTGAAACATATAAACATTGAACATGGACCAGGCCCACTGCTGTACTGAGTTAAGGCATTAATAAATATTCTTCTGAATCTAAATATTTTTGTAAGACAATGTAGACAGTAGAGAAAACTGCCAGCTCAGACTGTGAACTTGATACCAAGACAGAACTGCTTTTTTAAACTAGGAAAAGGGGGTTTGTATCTATTGTTCATTGACGGAGCAAACCTGAATGGCAGCTGTGCTGTACTGCTGTGTTGGTGCTTGGATGGCTCTCGGAATCACAGCTGTGCCAGAGAATAAAACGGGACAGCCAAGGCATCACAGAATAAAACATAAATTCAATACTTTGTTCTAAAGATGACAAAGAGCAAAATTCTTCCACGTATTGTGCTGACAGTGAGTTTAATACAGCCTAAAACACTAAATCTGTGCTGTAACAGCATTAGTTTGAAGCAGTTCCATCCTTTGTTGATAATACAAGTCAGGAATTGGAGGACTGCTGTGCCTGGTGCTGTTTTGGTGGGATTCTTGCTCTGTGCTTCCTAGTGGATCTGAATTCCTAAAGCCAGTGAGTTCAGAGTATTCCTACAGAGGGAAAACACATAACAGAGAGTTGAAATGTCTTGTGGAGAGAGAGACTATGTGTGTATCAACTAATTGGATAGGAGCAATTAGTTAAGCAGTTTATAAGCTGTTCCGGGCATGTCCCTCGCAGCAGGCACTGAGGTGCAGGGCCCTGCCTGCCTTGGTGGCTGTGCTGATTTCGTGCTTCCTGCTGGGACTGGGGCCTCAACCAAAGACAAGGAATGGGATCCAGTGGTTCTGAATTCCAGTTTCGGCAGGTGCAGCCTCACTGGTGGAACTGAAACAGTCCCAAAGCACATCTGTGGCTGCTGAGAGTGGGTGGTGCCTCTGCCTGCTGAGGGCGAGGCAGAAAATAGGAAGGATATAGAAATAGGAAAGCTCTTGAATGTTAGAGAGGTCCCTTATCTGTTGAAAACACGACTTCCTAGCCTGCCACAAGCTGTAACTCTTACCTTGCACTGGTAAATATGAAGTGCTTTGCCATGGACTGGCTGTTGGGACTCTCAGAACTGCAGGCAGTAACGTACCTGCACAAACGTAAATGGTTTTGTGTGACTCAAGTTTGCTTTCCTGAATTTTCATGTGTGGAGTTAAAAGAGCAGCTGCAGTGTAGCCCGGTGCCTGCCGTGTTCAGTCAGAGCCCAGTAAAGCATGGCCTGAGAGAGAACTGATGTGACTCATTGCACATTGGGCTGCTTCTCCAAAAACTGGGAATTTTCCGGTTAAGTGGCATTTTCTACAGCTACGTGATTTCTAGCTGCATGTAGATAAGGAGTCTCCGGGCAGCTGCTTGTGGCCACAAGAGCAGTGGTTATATCCTGTTGAGTGTGCGAGTCGAGGTGAAATGTGTGCTCAGCAGTTCCGTGCCCTTCCTCGTAGGCAAGGAGAAATTATCTGACAGCTAAGCAGACTGTCACAAGAAAGGGAACTTTACAGGAAGGGGTCAACAAAGAGACTCTCTGTCAGCAGTTTTACCATTCAGTTTGATGTCCCATACATGTGACAACTTCTCTGGCTAAGTTACCAAGAATGCACTTGAATTATCTTCCAGTGAAAAAATAATTCTGGTAATCAGGCATTCCCTCACTACGTTACAATGACTCACATCTCGGTGCTGCTCACATAAATGCCATCGCAGAATTCCGCGGTTCAGCAGAGCCTGCAATGACTGAAGTGTGTGATCTTGGGTGAGATGAGTCCTTTGAGGAGACATCTCTGCTGAACACAGGAGTGGCTGCTGTCCCTGACAATCTGTTTCATGGTTCCACTCTACTGGAGCAGCTATTTCACAGAACACTTTATTCCTGACAGGAGTCTGGGGTAACTGATCTTTCCAACAAATGCTGGTGTAAAATAACTCGAACTGTAAATCAGTTGCCCAAGCACAGTTAGCAAGTTCTGCTTTCATATCTACTTGAAAGCCAAGGAAGTGGGTTTTGTAGTAAAATGCAGCAATGGCTTAAATTCCTTTTTTTTTTGTTTATGAATCGGTGAAATGTAGTGGACTAGTGTAACATTAAATATTTGGGGGGTTTTCCCTTTGTAGTAAAGAGAAGAAGAGGTAGAAAATCTGCCACAAACCCCTATACTCCTTTAGTTGTAGTTCAACTCATGAGTTTGTACATGGAAGAGTATTGAAATTTTCAGAATAAAATCCTTCAAAGAAATATTTGCTGTCGTGTTTCCTAACAGCAATCTTCATCTCTGTTTGCTTTGCGTAGCTTTATAAACACGCCTGCCTCACTCACCTGAACTTTAGTCTGTTTGGGCAGGAAAACAACCTATATCCCAGGGAATGATCTCTGCTCAAGAGTTCTGGTGCAGCCAAGAAATTCACTGTTGGCTTTACCAGCTGGCCAAGGCAAGTGCCACTCTTGGCTGGTGACGCTCTTGTGTAACCAAATGCAGAGATTGTCCCCGTCAGAGTCAACTTCCTGAGCCTTGAAGCAGACGTGGTTCATACACTTGGTCTGTTGGGATGGAAAGATGAAATATTACCAGAAGGAGTTTGTGTGCTTAGAGACCTTGCACCTCCATCAGAAAACTTCTCCAGGCTTTCTTCAGAGCTCCTGTGCCAATCTTCTCAATCTTTGCAGAGAAACACTGCACCTCTGGTAACAGAAATGTAAGAAGTCTCCCATCTCCCACCTAGGGTTAGTGCCTCA
The DNA here is from genome assembly GCA_013400655.1 of Mystacornis crossleyi. NCBI lineage: Eukaryota > Metazoa > Chordata > Aves > Passeriformes > Timaliidae > Mystacornis > Mystacornis crossleyi. The sequence continues at coordinate 5,449 of VYZQ01078684.1, forward strand.
GACCTGGCACTAGCAGATGGCAGTTTGCTGGTGATTAAGGTAAATCTGTCTTGCAATATCCAAGCACCTTTGAGGTGGTGGTTTTGTCTAGACCTCTGTAAGAGGTGCTGCCATCTGCTCGGACTTACTGCTCTGATTTGTTGTGTCACAACCTCTGAGTGTAGTGCTGTGGGTTATTGCCAAGCTTGGCTCTCTGCAGGTACCCCCCCATCACCAAATTAACAAGGACATTTAGTGCTTGATAAATGATTTTGCACTTGTTAAGCCTGCAGCTCTAGCAAAAGCAAATGCCACATCCCAGTAAGTCACTCCAGCTCTACGAGATCAAACTCCCACATCTTCAGACCTTCCCTCCCTGCAGGGGTGTGATTGGGTTGCATATAACCCTGCCTGGCTCATGTACAGTGCCAGAGTCCCAGGCCTAGAGAACACTGCTCAAAGTGTGAAAAGGAGATATGAGCTTGAATATAAAATCTTCTAAGTGGCTGGAGAATATGTGGTCAGGTTCTGGGATGATGGGCCTCAAATGCTCACTTAAATCTGAGCAAAAGAGTTCTGATTTGTCAAGGAGGTAGGGTTCGATTTTTAATTTCTTTTTAATAGCTGTCGATCACTGTCACCTGGAGATTTCCTGGCTTTATTGTCAGGTATTCCCTGGATAATCTACATCATCCATCCAAGTGACTTCTGTGAAGATTGTTCTGTTAACTTGATGTGCCATAGCTCAGACGTTACTTGTTCCTCACACGTGCTGTTGGAGAGCCTGGGCAAAGGGGAAGTGGAGTAAAACCCTCTTTATCAGGAACTGCAAACAGGCAGGAGCAGAGCAGCTGGGGCATGGCCTCGTTGGCGCTGGTGCAGAGCACAGCTGATAAGAGCTGAGTGCTCCAAACCAGCACAATCATCCTAAAATGGCTTTGAAGGTCTCGCTCTTCTTGGGACACCTTGTGCTTGAAGGTCTCCCAGAAAGAAAAATACCAGAACATTAGAAGTGATAGTTCTTCTAATCGTAGAAAACTGGAGTTCTTAAGGCATGGACAAGCTGGATATCTGTGTGTGTGGTGAACTGACCATGCTGCATTTTCACTGGTAAAAATGCAATAAACTTTGTTTCCCTACCAACATCCTCCTACGGTAGCTTTGCAAAAGTGCTATTAACTAAACAGTTCTGTTGCAAACCGTGCAAGAAACATAAATTAAAGGTAGGTATTGAAAGGCTTAGGGGAGCAGACTGTGGCTCAGCAGAGAAGGAAGTGGTTTATTGATAACTTCTGTGTTAAGCAGGGCCGTGGCTGAGCCATTGCTGATTTCAGTAGTGCCCAGCTCTGCCTCCTGCTGCGAGACAGGCCTGGGCTAATTGCTAGACAGGCAGCTTTTTTTAGGTCCACAAGGATCAAGATAAAGCTCAGACACCTCACGTGTGATGTTAAGCTTGAAAAAGTGATAGCTGTCAAACCCAGTGGATGAGTTCAGGGAGGAAAGCTGGTGAGAGTGAGGGCTGAAGCTGCAAGTCCAGCACGGCGAGTTCAGTGTGCCTTAAACCATGTGAGCGGGCTCGAAAATTGAGTTCTTAATGTTTTAAGTTGTAAATGGACCTTGGAGACAAGATACCAAGTGCTTGAATGCTGCAGGGCTTCTCCAGGAAGCCTGCTGGGCTTAGTTGAAATTGTGCAACGCTGTGTGTCATGCTGGTTTGGGGTAGCATGGCTGTTTTGTCACCAAAATACAGCAAAGTGTGATATTTCCTGTGACATTCACAAAAGCTTTGAGGCTATACTAAGGCAACAACTTAATGTTAAACCTTTTTTTTTCTCTTCCAGCTCCAAAATCTGGGCATCAACCCAGCAAACATTGGGTTCAGCACTCTGACAATGGAGTCTGACAAATTCATCTGCATCAGAGAGAAAGTAGGAGAACAGGCTCAGGTGGTGATCATTGACATGAATGACCCCAGCAACCCAATCCGAAGACCAATTTCAGCTGACAGTGCTATCATGAACCCTGCCAGTAAAGTCATTGCATTAAAAGGTATGAAGTCCTGATAAAGGGCTGTTTGAAGTGGATGGAGAATGGAGAGGTTTCTGTAGAACTAGTTTATGAGTGACTGAGGTCTCTCAGGTAATTTATGTGGGAGGATCCTGTAGCAGTTTTCCACAGCTTAATGGGAGCTTCAGTTGAATGCATTTTCAGTTCTTCTGGAGGCAGCTGGGCAGGGAGCTTCAGCTGAGGCTTCCTGCCATTTGCTGATCATTAGGAGGAGTTTTTTCCCTCAGTCCAAATGCTTGCAGCTTCTGAGCAGAGAGCTGGAAGCCAAGCGTGGGCTTTAAGGAATCATGTTAGAGGGAAGTGAGACCTGATCTAAGAGTATAAGGTCTGTCAACTAAACCTTTCCTTAGAGAGAGGAAAGCTAAGGCTGGGAATGGGGGACAGATATTCCTGAAGGCCTTAGTTTGGCCTTGCTGAAAGAGACCAGTGCATATTTATTGTATCAGTCAGTGATAAGAGGAGTAGAGCTATGCAGAGGAGACCTGTGTGGTGAAGGAAGTACAAGGTCAGCCAGCTTGGTATCTCTGATGATACAGAGAGCAAGCATTCCTCTGGAGTCTCCAGAAATGTCCAGCTCTTCCCCCAAGGGGCCCAAAAAGCCTTAAGTGCAGTTATTCTGGAAATGCATGTATTGCTAATGGAAAGATTTATATGTATCCAATGTTACCTAACTTTGACTTTAATACTGTGCTACTGTTTTGTCACAACTTTAATGCTTTCTTGTGTGTGCAGATGGTGAGTTACTTCCATTGACTGTACTAGTTCCTGTTGTGTCTTATGACAAGAAAAAGCAGAATAAAATGGCTCAGATTGATGGTGCACATGGCTGAACAGTGGTGTTTAAGCAACTGAAGGCCTAAAACTCAGAGGTTTTTCATGCCCTCCCAAACAAGGGAGTCCTTAAAATTCCAAAAATTAATCCACTCAAGAACCCAAAATGTACTTAAATCATTGGGATCTTGATACTGAGCTTTTTATGAACAGGACTGACTAGATTTTGCCTTGTAATATACCTTGCCTAGCATGTAGGAATGTGTTACCTAAATGTCCTTCTCCCTTGACCCTAAAACTCCAGCTGCACTAGATGTGGAAACAAACTGCTGCCTGTAGCCTGAGTAACTTTGTAGTAGAGAGATTTCTCCAAGTTCTGGAGAAACTCCAGACTCAGCATCTCGCATCAACTGCTGAATTAATGGCTTTGAACTAAAGCAGTCCTTGGTTAGTGCAGGCACTTGCCCCTGTGACTTCCTCAAGCTGGGCTGCAGTCAGGAGCTGGAGCAGGTATCTGACCTGCATCCAGTTTTCTGGGATCTTTTCTATTCCTCCTGGGCTACACTTGTGTGTGCTTAAATAACTCTCTCCTATAAGCAGTAGAACTGGTCAGAACCTTTTTTATGTTCTCAACAGGAAGAAATAATTTCTTAGGCCACTGCGTTATAAAAACTGGTAGAAATGACTGCAGGTGGCTGTTCAGGATGTTTGTATGCACCATTCTAAGTGATTTGGAGAACTTCTCCTCCTGCCTTCTAGAGCTTGTGTCGGTCACTAGATTCCTTCCCTTGCACAGTTCCTGTCGGTCTGGTTTGCAGTCAGTAGCTGTGTATCCCATTAGTGCAACCCCAAGGTTTTGGTTAATTAGCCTGAATTACAAAAGCCCTCTGCCAACCTGACTGTTCCACGTTGTGCCCTTTCAATACTTAAAACAGATGTGGACATAGTTTTTAATGACGCTGGCATAGCTTCCCCCACAACTCCACAGAGCCTCAGCATGATTGTGACCTGGTTTTGATGTACGTGAAGTATCCTCCAACCCGTTTGTGTGGCTGAAGCTTTTGTCTCCTACCAACCTGTTCTCCGCATCTGTTTGATTGCTCGGTAGTGGCAAGTTGGTAAAATCAGCCCTAGGAGTGTGGCCTGGTTCAAAGTAAAAGCTGGTCCCTGAAAGTTTGCCAGTGTAGAACAGCTTTTTCTTGAAGGAAGTCCCCAGGGTTTCATGTCCTGGTGCAGCTCTTCTGCTGTGTCCCGTGGCTAACAGCACTGTGTCTTCTAGCTGGGAAAACGCTGCAAATCTTTAACATTGAGATGAAGAGCAAGATGAAGGCTCACACCATGACAGATGATGTCACCTTCTGGAAGTGGATCTCTCTGAACACTGTTGCCCTCGTGACGGATAATGCAGTTTATCACTGGAGCATGGAGGGGGAGTCCCAGCCCGTGAAGATGTTTGATCGCCACTCCAGCCTTGCTGGCTGCCAGATCATCAACTACAGGACTGATGCCAAGCAGAAATGGCTCCTGCTGACTGGGATATCTGCACAGGTACTTCACCTCCAGGAAGGCGTGGAGACCCCAGAGCCTGTCTTGTTGTCTCCTTCTGTGGGAACAGGACTGATGTGTTTTATTAAATGTACTTGCGTGTCTTGATCTTCAATTAACAAACTTCAGTGTAACTGAAAATCTCACATTAATATAATTGGATTTGTAATGATATAAACACTAGTGCAAGGTTAAGAGTTTGAAGTGATGCTGTTGTAAGAGGAAGCTTGAAATGGCAGCGTATTTACCAATATTAACTTCAGTGAAATTACTGAGTGCTTGTTCTTCCTGACACTCGTTCTGTCTTGTGTAGCAAAACCGTGTAGTGGGAGCAATGCAGCTGTACTCTGTGGACAGAAAAGTGTCACAGCCCATCGAGGGACACGCAGCCAGCTTTGCACAGTTCAAGATGGAAGGGAATGCTGAAGAATCCACTCTCTTCTGTTTTGCAGTAAGAGGGCAAGCTGGGGGTAAGGTAAGGCTTGGTTCTAAATATACTGAAATCTTCAGTGACTCACCCTGGTTCTCTGCTTCCAGGAGAACAAGTAATTAATGCAAAAAGTTGCATTTAAGGAAGAAAGTGAAGGACTGTGTCAGTCTGGATATGACATATGGTGCATGCAGAGCTTGGACTACCTGGTGTAGCAAGAATCTGTGAGTGCAGAAGTTAAGTGGCATGTCATGACCAGCCTAATTAGCTGCTTGAAACATGTGACTCTCAGCTTCACAGGCTAAGCTTGAGGGAAAAGCTGTCGCAATCTTTCTTTGATGCTGATCCCCGGTATCAGACTCAACTAATTTTGAAATTATTGGATGAAAATTTTTAAAAAATGGAGCAATAGTGTTGCAAGGCTAAACAGTGCTCCAATGCCAGTTGCTGGAATTACGTGAGTTACTGCAAAACCAGAGTAAAACCAGACCTAGATTGAGAGAAACTGAATCTTCAGAGCTGTCTCTGTAGAATGTGAACCAGGTTAAAAGAATGCATCTGAAGTTACCTAACTGAATCGTGAAACTTGCCAGCAATTAGGGGTAACTAAAGATCATATTTAACTGTTTCCCTCACCTATGGTACATGAATACCAGATGCCACACCTTTAGCCAGTGAAAATATTTAGGAAGGTTAACGTAGTTTGTCTTTGCATAAACTCGGGATTAAAGCTGAGCAGCAAGAAGGTTGCTGTAACTTCATTGTTAAATCTATTGTTAAATAAATTAGATGCAAGAACTAATCTTCTCTCTTGCACAGCTGCATATCATTGAGGTTGGCACACCACCCACTGGGAATCAGCCCTTTCCAAAGAAAGCTGTGGATGTCTTCTTTCCTCCCGAAGCACAAAGTGACTTTCCTGTTGCTATGCAGGTATGACAGCTGCAAACAGGTCTGCAGGTTCTGCTGGTGGATGTGACAGGAGCAGGGCACTGGGAGCCAGCTGGTTAATGGGGACCTGAGGGTTGGCCCTAAACTGGTGTGACTGGTGTGACTGCTGCTCCTGCTTCAGTAGTGGTAAAGTGAAGGTGGAGACAAGCAGCATATTCTTATTTATGGAAGAAATAGCCATGTGTTTTAACTGCTTCTCAAGCTCTTCAAACATCAATCTGCTGTGATAGTACTCAAGTAAAAATAAAACAGCACTTCTGGCTGTCCTGAAATGGCCCAGCTGTTTGCTGCGTCTCAAAAGCACCAACTCATTTATCCAGTGCCAAATCTGAGTAATCTATTTCTGTTTTGCAGATCAGTGACAAGCACGATGTGGTGTTCCTCATAACAAAGTATGGCTACATCCACTTGTATGACCTGGAAACGGGCACCTGCATCTACATGAACAGGATCAGTGGAGAGACCATTTTTGTTACTGCACAGCACGAAGCAACAGCTGGAATTATCGGAGTAAACAGAAAGGGACAAGTAAGGAAAGCTTGGCCTGGAAACCACTTCTTTAGCTAATCCCCCTGGCTCTTCGTGATGCACTGCAGGGTTCATTTCTAGGTCTAAAAGTTTCCAGAGATGGTAACTTTGAACTCTGCTCAGAACATGTGAGGTCTGTCAGTGTTGTGAGCCCCAAAATAAATTTGCTATTCTATCTCCATACACATCTAACTTTACTTTAAACAAGTTACTACCATTGTACAGCCATGCCTTTAGCCCAGGTTGATTTTGGGTGGTGTTGCTTGCTGAGCGTGGGGAATATGGAGCAGGAGATTTGTTCTGGTATCCTCTAGGATTGGTTGCTTAGGGCACTGAGTACAGGTTTTAGAAAGATCCCTGAAAGATCCATTGTGTTTCTACCTCTGCAAATACCTCAATTAAACTATTAATTGCCTGCTTTGATGCCGACAATGGATGACATCGGTTCTTTCTAACTAGAGGTCTCTTTAATAAAATGACATGTATCAGTTATAAGGGATGAAAAACTTTCCATGAATACCAGAACTTTCCTCTTAGATGTTAACTTAGCCTTTGGCTCATGTTTGATATTTGGACTAACCGGAGGTTTCCCCTGGTGGTTTATTCAGGTGCTCTCAGTGTGTGTGGAAGAGGAGAACATCATTCCCTACATCACAAACGTGCTGCAGAATCCTGACCTGGCTTTACGGATGGCTGTCCGCAACAACCTGGCGGGGGCAGAGGAGCTCTTTGCCAGAAAATTCAATGCACTCTTTGCACAAGGGAACTACTCAGAGGCAGCAAAAGTGGCAGCTAATGCCCCAAAGGTAAAGTGTTCAGAACAGCACTGAACTCTGCTGGCTTCAGCTTCGTGCTTCAGGAAAGCTCAGTGACTTTTCTTAGTGGCAAGGGCACAGGCTTGTTGCTGCTCCTGTCCTGAGCTGTACAGGTGCTTCACAGGCCTGTTGGGTGCTGAGCACTGATTGCAAGCTGGATGACCTTAGAGTTTGTAAAGCCCACAGAGGAGGGGAGGAATAAATAAGGAAGTAATGGCTGTGAGTCACAATGTTTCTGGTCCTTACCTTTACTTCTCCAGCCATGCAAAAAAGTGTCTGTGAAAAGACAACCTCTGGCACAGGCTGCACCTGGAAACAGGATTAAAAAGTACAGACTAAGGCTAAATTCAGATGAGAGGAACTTGCTTGCAAAGCCAAGGGTGTCGTAATTCTGAACTTAAATCTGCATTGCTACTGAAACAAATTGATTGGGCTATTATAGCACATTTTCTGTCAAAGCATCTCAGTGCCTGAGCTGATGTTCAGCCATATTGCTCCTGACATTCTGGGCTGGCAAAACACAGAAATGCTTGTGACAGCTACAGTGACATTACCTCCAGCTTCCTGGAGAAACTCTTGCCAAACCACAACGGCAGAAAAGAAAATTGAAGTGCATCTCTCTCTCTCTGGCAGGGAATCCTGCGTACTCCAGACACCATACGCCGGTTCCAGAGTGTTCCAGCTCAGCCAGGGCAGACTTCCCCTCTCCTGCAGTATTTTGGCATTTTGCTGGACCAAGGGCAGCTGAACAAGTATGAGTCACTGGAGCTCTGCAGACCAGTGCTGCAGCAGGGCCGCAAGCAGCTCTTGGAAAAATGGTTAAAAGAAGATAAGGTAAGTTTGGGATCCATACCTTCGGAGCTGTGGGTGGGGAAGGAGCAGCAGTGCCTGAGAGCCTCCCCTCTTCCCTGGAAAGCTGACAGTGACACCAAATAGCTGAGCAATAGGTTCTCACTCTTACCTGTCACTGTGACTCGAGTTACTGCAAGAGAATTGATCAAATACTCAGAGCTTCACTCATTCCACCTCTCAAATCACAGCAGGATGAGCCTGGAAAGCCTCTGAGCTGCTGCTGTGCTTTGCCAAACCATTCCTTTGGATACTGGCTGCAAGTGCTGTGAGCTGGGGTTACATTGCTGTAATTAGCTGAAGACACACACTGCTACAATGTGTCACCCACTTGGTGTTGGCTCTGAAAATGCCTTTGACTGGTGTAGAACAGCCTGAGAAGCAGAGCCCACTAGCCAGCTGGGGCTGCCAAACTGGGCCTTAATTTTTTAAAGAGAAGACCCAAAGGAAGATAAATGAGGGAGGGAGGGTGGTAGGGCATTTCAGCATGGCACCGTCAGGGTGGGCTGACTGCATTTCTGTTTCTGAGCAGCTGGAGTGCTCGGAGGAGCTGGGAGACCTTGTGAAGTCTGTGGATCCTACGCTGGCACTTAGTGTCTACCTGAGAGCCAACGTTCCAAACAAGGTCATCCAGTGTTTTGCAGAAACGGGACAAGTCCAGAAGATTGTTTTGTATGCGAAGAAGGTGAGAGAAAATTAAATTGCTGTATCTATCCTGTGTTTAAGAGTAACAACTGCATGTTCCAAAGCAGCTAAAAGTAACTGGGGGGGAATCTGAGAGCCTGTATTGTAGTTCCTTCCGCCTCAGGTGTTTCATGAATAATTATTGCTAGACTTCTTACATGGGTCTTTTCCTACTTCCCCATGTAGCCTTTCCCAAAAGAGGAAATCCTGGCTGGGTTGTGTAATCTGACAGCAGCTTTTACTGAACTCTGTATTTAACAAGGTTTATACTCTTGCTGAGTTCTCACTTTCCATCATCTCTTCAGGTTGGATATACTCCAGACTGGATTTTTTTGCTGAGGAATGTAATGAGAATCAGCCCTGATCAAGGACAGCAGTTTGCACAAATGCTCGTTCAAGATGAAGAGCCTCTTGCAGATATAACACAGGTAAATAACTTTCTTGCTATGAAATGTTAACTTCAAAGCATTAAATTGGGAAGAGGAGCCATACTCTAACCATCAGAGCTATGAGTTTGGATTTAGCTTTGGAAGCTGCACTCGATACTTAAGTATGCTTCGAGCTCCTAATCAAAAACCTAAATTTCATTCCTTTTTTTGCAGATTGTGGATGTCTTTATGGAATATAATTTAATCCAGCAATGTACAGCCTTCCTGCTGGATGCACTGAAGAATAATCGTCCCTCAGAAGGTCCCCTGCAAACACGTTTACTTGAGATGAACCTCATGCACGCACCTCAGGTACGTGCTCAGCGTTCCTGGAGCTGGACGTGGCAAATACTGGCGGTAGTGCTCAGGAACTGAGTGAAAATGCTCAATGTTCCTTCTAGGTTGCAGATGCCATCCTGGGAAACCAAATGTTTACTCACTATGACCGGGCTCACATAGCTCAGCTGTGTGAGAAGGCTGGTTTGCTGCAGAGAGCACTCGAGCACTTCACAGACCTGTACGACATCAAGCGGGCGGTAGTTCACACTCACCTCCTCAATCCCGAGGTAAGGCACCAAACACCCTGCATCTACAAATCCAGCCTCTAATAACTGCTGTTCTGCTCAGCTCTAAAATGGTTTGTGTGTCTTTGCAGTGGTTAGTGAATTATTTTGGGTCCTTATCAGTAGAAGACTCTCTGGAGTGTCTGCGCGCCATGTTGTCCGCTAACATCCGTCAGAACCTGCAGATCTGCGTCCAGGTGGCTTCCAAATACCATGAACAGCTGTCAACACAGTCACTCATTGAGCTCTTTGAGTCCTTCAAGAGCTTTGAAGGTAAGTTTGTGCTTCTGCAAGAGGAGCTGGTGCTCACCTCGTTACAGATGTGTGTGTGAGGGACTGTCTCTCTGCTGGGATCCAGAAAGCCATAATGAACTTCAGTAGTTAGGCCTCAAACTGTCTTGAAACAGACCTAAACCTTAAAGTTTTCCTTTTTAGGACGGATACCGTTATTCAGTTGCATAATTTGTTTTTCTGAAATCCTGGAAAATGTTTGGAGCTGTAGAAAAACCTACAATGCTGGCCTTTTTCCTTTGACCAAAATGGTTGTCTTAAATTTCTGTAGCCTTTGGGATTTGTACTTTTAGATGAGACCAGCAAATAATGTGTTGACTGTTCCTCTGCAGGTTTGTTTTATTTCCTGGGCTCCATTGTAAACTTCAGCCAGGATCCAGATGTGCACTTCAAGTACATCCAAGCTGCATGCAAGACAGGACAAATTAAAGAAGTGGAAAGAATCTGCAGAGAAAGTAACTGCTATGATCCAGAACGGGTTAAAAACTTCCTCAAGGTAATGTTTGGGTAACACTGGACTGTCTGGGGCTGTTTAGGGTTCTGCTAAAACATGGTGTGTCACTAGTGAAATGAGGCAGCTCTGTGAAAATAGATGAGTTTTAACCTTTGCACTTAAGGATCCAAGTGTCCTCAAACCAGAGGCATCTGCCACGTTGACAGTGCCTCCTAATGAATTCTGAGCCTGGAATATTGTCTAAAAAATGAGAATGTCAGGTCAGTTCCTCACTGCTCTTGGTAAGGTTAATCTGGCTTGAACTCTTAACCTGTAGTAATTGCACCAGATCACCCAGACCTTGTTCCAAATGTCTGTGTAAAGTAGGAAACAGTTCACTTACCTTGAGAACACCCGTAGTGCCAAATGAGTTGATAACTTAATGCTTATTTACAATGCAATCAACTCCAAACGAGCAACTACACAACAACAAATGAATAGAGTAAATTAATTGCATAAATGCTTTCAGGTTCAGGGCTGATCTGTCTTACTCATGCACGCTGAAATTTCAGCCAGGTGAGCCATGGTTTAGCTCTGCTGGGAGATGCCAGTCAGTGTGAATATATCCTGACTGACCCAGAGCATGGCTGGAGAGCAGGAAAAGATGCTGTGCTCCAAGTTCAGATTCTGTAGTGTTAGTGCTGAGCTTGCTGACAAACACAACACTCGGAGAAATACCTGAGGAACCGTGTGGGAGGGGAAAACTTTATCTGGGAACATTTCCTGCCTTCATGTTTGTTGGTTACATAGCATAGTCTTAGATTTTGCTGATCATATCTGAAGATGGCAAAACTCTTCCCAAGAGAATTCTCTAAAACTAACCTGGTGTCACCGAGGTGTAAGGTATGTAATTTGATCAAGCCACCTAAGATATGTTATCAAGCTGTCAAATTCCTGATGAAAGTTATTGTTTTTTGTGCTGTTCCATGTCTGGAATGTGCAGGACATGTACCAGGTAAATCTCCCAGTACAGGCCTCCCTGTGTAAAGTCCTTAAGTGTAATTTATATGTAGGATTATATTCTGGGATGTGCATGTTGGAATAAGTGATCTGAAAAATGCATCCGGAATACTGTCTGCCACATAGACTAAGCTTCTGTACTGTAACCATTGTAACCTTATGCTGAAAGTTGGAATGCTTTTAGATGATTAATCTGATAAGCAATTTAAGTAGTACTGCTACAGAGCTTAATTCTTACTGTTCTCTAAATCCAGAGTTAGGAGGTATCACAAGACACATGGCACTCAAAGTCAATTCTGTATATAAGTTTTACGTTATACAACTTAATCTAGTCTTAGTTAAATTTCTTTTGAAATCCCAGAGTGCTAATCCTGCACACCAAACACCAGTGGCAACTAAAAATACTCTATAGCCTAGGCTCGTAATAGTTGTATTGTGTTGTAAAACTGTAGAGTCTGCCATGCAAAGGAGCAGGGTTAAACTCCAAAAAGCATCTTGCTCCTCACGCCCTGCAGTGGGTGTGAGTGCTCCCACTTGCTACTTACTGCAAACAATTAGCCCAACAATGAGCTGTCATTATTTGGTTGACTGTGGAGTTTTGGCTTTCCAAATTCAGCTGCTTTGACAGTTTAAGTGACTGTATTATTTGTCTGCTTAAGTCCAAGAGCAAAACCAAATCACTGAAGTGCTTCTCTTTCTAGGAAGCTAAACTCACTGACCAGCTGCCTCTCATCATTGTGTGCGACCGCTTTGACTTTGTCCACGACTTGGTGCTGTATTTGTATAGAAATAATCTCCAAAAATATATTGAGATTTATGTACAGAAGGTAAGTGACAAGTTGTCCCTCGGCTTCAGTGAGTCAGATTGATTGATCTTTACAGTATTATATACAACCATAGGCATTGTGTTTAGGTATTCTGCAAACAGCTTTGTACTCGAGGCTGACATTTAAGCGATTATTAGTGGCCTCCAGTAAATTAGCCCTGATGTCAGTCAGATCTCATTCTTCAGTCAGGTTAAGCAGTATCTCCCACTCATGTGCTTCTTGAAGGAGGAAGACTTGGTAGAATAACTTTGGGGTTCTTGGGGTGATTTGAACTCTCAGCCTTTTGAAGGGGGAGGAGGGGCAGTTCTCCTTTTTACTTCCTGCAGGGACAAAGTGGATTGCTCAGGAGCTCTTCCTGTGGGAACTGAGTGAGCCACTGGGCTGGGATGGGAACACCTGTTGACTGAAGAATTGACTTTCAAGCTTGTTCAGAACCTCAGGAGGCTGGGAGTAAAGGCAGGCAGATGGGGTCAATCTTAACAAGTGGCCTTCGTGTGTAGTTCTGGGGATAAATGTTGGCTGCCCTTGCTCCTTGACGATACACTGACCTCTTTAAATGCTCCTTTTTAGGTGAATCCAAGCCGTCTGCCAGTTGTTATTGGGGGACTGCTTGATGTGGATTGCTCTGAAGATGTGATAAAGAACCTCATCCTTGTAGTGAGAGGTCAATTTTCAACTGATGAACTTGTTGCAGAGGTTGAGAAAAGAAACAGGTATTAAACTTCTGTGAGTCTGTTAACAATTCCCAGTCTGGCAGTGTTTGCTGCTCTCCCATCAGTGCACGTCCTTGTCACACAGCTGAAGCTGGTACTGCCACAAGCAGAAGCTGGCGCTGGTGAGAACCAGCTTTAATTCTTGGCTGACGTGGGGATCTCTTCAGACAGATGACGAGTCTTTGGTGTGTGTGTTCTTCATAGAGTCAGAAGGTTACACCATTATAATAACCAAAACGTAGGTTAAAACAGAGCACCGTCACTCTGGTTTAGTTCCTGACTATCCTACACCAAGGCTGGCTTCCAGAGTGTAGAAATTGTGCCACTGGATATTTGCTTACTCAACCTGTAATGCGAAAATCACTTCCTTATAGGCTGAAGCTGCTTCTGCCCTGGCTGGAAGCAAGAATTCACGAGGGCTGTGAGGAGCCTGCCACTCACAATGCACTGGCCAAGATATACATTGACAGCAACAACAACCCAGAGAGATTCCTGCGGGAGAACCCCTACTACGACAGTCGTGTTGTTGGCAAGTACTGTGAGAAGAGGGACCCTCACCTGGCCTGTGTGGCTTACGAGCGTGGACAGTGCGATCTGGAGCTTATTAATGTATGTATGCCCAGGCAGCTGCCTCGTGGTGGGGTTCTAACATCAGTGTCACGGGCTAGATAGGAAGCTTTATGACAAAAGCATGTATTTCCTGTAAAGTATTAAGCTGGGAAGTACGTGCTTCTAACAAAGAAGGGAGGAAGGGGAGGTAGCTGTTTAACCTCTGTCTGCAGCTCAGTGAGAAATAGGAAACTCCTGCATGTGCTAAAATGGGAGGCTAATGAGTATCAAAGGCTGGGATTCTCGTCTGCCCCTCAGTTCCGAGTTGCAGTGCAGTTCTCTGTAGGCTCCACAGCTGTGCCTCCCCTCTGACCGAGCTGTGCCTTTGTGCAGGTGTGCAATGAGAACTCCCTCTTCAAGAGTCTCTCCCGCTACTTAGTTCGTCGTAAAGACCCCGAGCTCTGGGCCAGTGTGCTGCTGGAAAGCAACCCCTACAGAAGACCCCTGATTGACCAGGTACAACTGGCAGGACATTCACAGCCTCGCCTGTCCTAACTGGACTTGCAGAACCTGACATCACTGATTTGCCCGTGCCTTGACTCTGCCTGCAGGTTGTCCAGACTGCTCTGTCAGAGACCCAGGACCCCGAGGAAGTCTCTGTCACTGTAAAGGCTTTCATGACTGCAGATCTTCCCAATGAGCTCATTGAACTGCTGGAGAAAATAGTTCTGGATAACTCCGTGTTCAGTGAGCACAGGTGTGTGAAATCAAAACTAAGCCACGGGAAACTTGGGAGTTATTGCTGTAATGTGAAACAGCAGATAAACTAACACATTCTCCAGAGGAGAGGGTGAATTTCTTGATCATTATGTGATGGGTACTATGTTTTTTCCCTCTTCAGGAATCTGCAGAACCTTCTCATCCTCACGGCTATCAAGGCTGACCGCACCCGTGTCATGGAGTACATCAATCGCCTGGATAACTACGATGCCCCTGATATAGCCAATATTGCTATCAGCAACGAGCTTTTCGAGGAGGCGTTTGCTATCTTCAGGAAGTTTGATGTCAACACATCAGCCGTACAGGTATCTAAAATTCTCAAGCTGCGAGAACTCCCTGTGCATCCTCGCACGAGGACTTTGCTGGTGACTTCGGTGCTTAACACCAATTAGCAAAGTGCCCGAAGCTGCTCAGTGTCTTGTCTTACGAAGCAGAACAAATGTCGTTTATTGAAACTTTGTAAGCATGAAATCACTCACGCTGGGTGGGTTATGTGGAGTTAGTCCCTATTTTAAACCTGAGGAACTTACATAAACCACAGCTTAGTGTGCTGTCAAACTGACCTGTGTGAGAGTGGCTGATGGTGGTTATCCTTTTGCAGGTGTTGATAGAGCACATTGGGAACCTGGACCGTGCGTACGAGTTTGCTGAGCGCTGCAATGAACCTGCAGTGTGGAGCCAGCTGGCCAAAGCACAGCTCCAGAAGGGGATGGTAAAGGAGGCAATTGACTCCTACATTAAAGCAGATGATCCTTCCTCATACATGGAAGTTGTTCAAGCTGCTAATGCCAGTGGTATGATGAAGTTTTATTTACCTCTTGGCTGTTGATGTTGCTCAGCTCTTTTGCCCGGTCTGCTCAAACTGCAGTTCTGCCAGACCTGTATCTTGATGCAAGTAGAGGAATCTGGCCCTTCAAGGGCTGCCCCTAAATAAGAGTGGGAAAAGGTAGTGTATTCCATTTGCAGATAACCAGTGGCCTATAATTTCCTTCTTTAGCTAGCTGGAGACTTCTTTCAGAGGCTTTGCATGAAGTTAAGTAGGATTTCAATTAGGCCCATTCTAAGATGATTTGGTTAATGCATAATGAGCAGTGTGAAGGTTGTTGATTGTTGGGGAATAGCTGCAGAAATATGTCAAAATGAGGTTCAGCTGTTTGTTTAACTTCAACACAAGTGTCCCCAGTGGTGGCAAGTAAACATTCTGAACTCCTTTCCATAGGAAACTGGGAAGAACTGGTGAAGTATCTCCAGATGGCACGCAAGAAGGCCCGGGAGTCATATGTGGAAACAGAATTAATCTTTGCTCTTGCTAAAACAAACCGCCTGGCAGAGCTCGAGGAGTTCATCAATGGACCCAACAATGCACATATCCAGCAGGTGAGTGAGACTGACTTTGTCTGGCTGAACCACAGAGGAGTGTTGGGAATTCTGCACCCAGATATTGGCCTTTAAATCCATTTTGATAAGGGCTCGAACGCCACACATTTAACGTAAGCCTCTGGCTGCGAACGCGCAGGAATAACCTGGCTGTGCTCCGCCCTAGGTTGGCGATCGCTGTTACGATGAGAAGATGTATGAAGCAGCCAAGCTGTTGTACAACAACGTGTCCAACTTCGGCCGTTTGGCCTCAACTTTGGTGCACCTCGGCGAGTACCAGGCAGCCGTGGATGGTGCTCGGAAAGCCAACAGCACTCGCACGTGGAAAGAGGTGAATTTACTGGCTCTGAGTTCGAGGACTTCAAAGCCGTGTCCTGTTCAGAAACCTTGATTACAAGCAGTAACACAACTCTCAATTGCAGGTTTGCTTTGCTTGTGTGGATGGAAAAGAATTCCGCCTGGCTCAGATGTGTGGGCTCCACATTGTAGTGCACGCAGATGAGCTGGAAGAGCTAATCAACTATTACCAGGTAATTAAGCTGACTCTTGTTGTACAGTCAGTTCTGCCATGGCAACCGTGTCAAAATCTGAGATTCTGGCTGGTTCCTGATGTGAAATGTGTCTCTGTGTGTCTCTAAGGATCGTGGCTACTTTGAAGAGCTGATCACTATGTTGGAAGCAGCGCTTGGACTGGAGCGAGCACACATGGGGATGTTCACAGAGCTGGCAATTCTCTACTCCAAGTTCAAGCCACAGAAGATGAGGGAGCACTTGGAGCTGTTCTGGTCCAGAGTCAACATTCCCAAGGTGAATGTCTGAGGCTTTACATTTAGCTGAAAACACACCTTTTTTTTGGCTGTTTGTACCCTGGCTTTTGCACCAGCAGCTCTCGAGGCTATTAATGGCACTGAAGCCAGAGCACTGATGGAAATCACAGTTAACAAATATTGCTAATTCTGCCTTTTGCTTAGGTTCTCAGAGCTGCAGAACAAGCCCATCTCTGGGCTGAACTGGTGTTCCTGTATGATAAGTATGAAGAATATGATAATGCCATAATCACAATGATGAATCACCCAACAGATGCTTGGAAAGAAGGCCAGTTCAAAGATATCATCACTAAGGTATTGCTTTCCTAGTGAAAGCTGTGTCTGTTTTTCTGTTGGATTTCCCCACAAACTCCTGCCCTGAACATGCATCTTTACTCTTCCCTAGGTGGCCAATGTGGAGCTGTACTACAAGGCAGTTCAATTCTATTTGGAGTTTAAGCCTCTCTTGCTCAATGACCTGCTGATGGTGTTGTCGCCTCGGCTTGACCACACTCGTGCTGTCACCTTCTTCACCAAGGTAATTTTCCTGCTATCCAGATCAATGCAAAAGCTGGGAAAGCACTGAGCTGTAGTAGCATTTTAAAATGCTTAGCTGCTCTCCTTGCCTGCCAGGGAAGATGCTAAGAGGCTTCCACAAAAACTGACTTAAATGTATCTCCTTGAAGGTTAAACAGCTGCCCCTGGTTAAGCCTTACCTGCGCTCTGTTCAAAATCACAACAACAAATCTGTCAACGAGTCCCTCAACAACCTCTTCATTATTGAAGAAGATTACCAGGTATGTCTTGTCGTGAAGCACTTAATTCTGGATTTACCTCATATTCTCAGTCTTTGTTTAATGTGTAGAAACAGTTTTCTTTCTCATTTTCAGTAGTTTTTACCTGCTTGCTGTTAACTTTAATTCCTTAAGTTGATGTTCTCTAACATTTCAAACTGAATTAGTGGTGAGGAGCAGAGGATTAAGTGGAAGAGTGTTAGTGGCTTTCTGAGAGCTTGTGTGTCATTCCTACCGGGGGTAGAGTGGCTACTTTGTTATGAGTGTGACAGCTTTTATTTGAGGCAAACAGACAGCGGGTGCTAAGAAAAGGACTCACAGAAGAGGCAAACACTTGTGATGTCTGACTGTTCCACTGTTTTCAGAGAACAGCTGTCTGCTATTCAG
The DNA here is from genome assembly GCA_013400655.1 of Mystacornis crossleyi. Classification (NCBI taxonomy): domain Eukaryota; kingdom Metazoa; phylum Chordata; class Aves; order Passeriformes; family Timaliidae; genus Mystacornis; species Mystacornis crossleyi. The sequence continues at coordinate 23,036 of VYZQ01078684.1, forward strand.
AGGCTCTTAACCTACTGAAAAATACTGGCTGAAATACTCTAAATTCCATGTGTGTCAAACAGCAGCTTCTCAAGTAAAACAGCAGATCTCTGCAGGTCTGGCTGGAATAGTTCATCCTCCAAAAAGCAGGAATACAGAACTAAGGTGCATGGAAGATGTTGCATTTTGTGGATGCAGTTGTACGTCTGAGGTGAAACTCTTTTTCTGCTTCACTCAGGCTCTTAGGACTTCTATAGATGCTTATGACAACTTCGACAACATTTCTCTTGCCCAACGTTTGGAGAAACACGAGCTAATAGAGTTCCGAAGAATCGCTGCCTATCTCTTCAAGGGCAACAACCGCTGGAAACAGAGCGTGGAGCTCTGTAAGAAGGACAGGCTGTACAAGGTGAGACCCCAGCCAGGTCAGCTTTAGCAGCCGTGGCTTGTTTGGCCCTCGGGGGAGCTCAGTTAGCAGCACGGGGTGGGTTGCTGCGTGCCCCGAGGCTGAGGCTCTCTCCCGTTGCAGGATGCGATGCAGTACGCGTCCGAATCCAAAGATACCGAGCTGGCAGAAGAGCTGCTGCAGTGGTTCCTGCAGGAGAACAAGAGGGAATGCTTTGGTGCTTGTCTCTTCACCTGCTACGATCTCCTAAGGCCGGATGTTGTCTTGGAAACAGCGTGGAGGCACAACATTATGGACTTTGCCATGCCCTACTTTATTCAGGTCATGAAGGAATACTTGACCAAGGTAAGAGCAGGTGCCTCTCCAACAGCCAGAGCTCGTTAGTCACTGCGGTGAATGCCTTGAGACTGTCTGCTTGCTACTAACATTGATTTGGGCTTTGTCCAATGTCTGTCTGTCCATGTCCACACTTACTTTTCAGTCCATCTGGGGAGAGACTTCGCCCTCTAAGAGGCTGAAACACCCGCAGGCTCCACCCTCTACCCATTACAGGCCCTACATCAGTAGTATTTGCCTGACCCTGGGCAGTGTCGGAAGTAGTTCCAGGCTCCAGGCTTGTCCTGTGCTGTGTCAGTCAGGAATCCCAGCTGGGATCGAGCTTTAACTAAATTCTGGACTGTGTACTAAAACAGCTTTTTAGCTAGATCTGGAGATAACTTACTCTGCTGTGCATTTAACTCTAAAATGTGGCTCTGATACTTAATGGCACTAATTATGACTCAGCTCCTATTTCAAGTGACTCAGGATGGGGGAACTACTTGGTGATGCTCTGACAACTTGAACAGACTTGAGTTAAATCCAACTGTCACTAGCAGGATTTGCCCAGCTGAAGCTTTCAGAGTATCTTCCAGTGAAATGGTGTAAATTCCTTCATGATTCAGACCCTTCCAAGCTGGAGTTGAGCTTTTACTTTCATGCAGTCAGTGAAGACTTAGGGTGCCTGTTTGTCCAGATATTTGCTTGGCTGTTCCTTCTAAAGGCAGGACTACCCTGTAGTTCTGTAGCCAGCCTGAAATGCTGTTTTGGGGGAGGCGGGGAGCTGGCTGAGCAATAAAACTGTTTGTCAGAGATGCTTGATGTACCAAGCTAACACCAGGCCTGTGGTGGGAGTAGCAGATTCTTAAAGCTAAAAATCTCCTGATCTGCTCAAGGATTAGGATGTAGCTTTAGTGTAGCTCGTGGAGTAAGAGCCAGCAACAAGCAGAGCTGCCTTTCTAAAGCAGATACTTCTGGTGTACCTTTGTTTTTACTCGCCTGTACCTTAATTATTTCTTCCCTGACGCTTTTGTTTCTACCTTTTTATATGCTAAATATGGAATTTGATTTTTCTAAGCTGCACCTTCTGAATTCCTTTGCAGGTTGATGCAATAAAGGAAAAGGTGAAAGTTGATTCTTGTTTTCCATCTTTAAGTCTGGAGGACTAAGTCTAAGGATTCTGCATGAGTTTTTTTCTTTCCTATGTTTACTACACTGCTGCTACTGCTTTTTCCCCAAACAAAATATCACTAAAGCATATGCAAATTGTTTAACTCTCAGTAGCTAGTGCTGTAGGAGAAAAGTAGATTCATTTGCTACTAATAAGCTAATAGATCCTCAGGAAGGGCATACAGCTGATCAGTTGGATCACAGTCAACCTGGTGTTCAAACAACACACAAATACTTACACGAGTGCTACTATTTGACTGCCAATCTGACTGGAAGAACCTCCTACGATAAGAAATAAGTCTGTGAATCCATCAATCAGCCTGGCTTTTGCTAGTTGAAGGGCTGTGATCCAGTTCCTGATCTCTGGACCATGACTAATGCGTGCTGACCGTAGGCAGAGTAGATACTGGCTGCTTCCAGAGGGACTCTTCCTCACTCAGGTGTCAGTTCTCATGGTGCTGATCTAATCCACACAGTGCTCTAGTTCACCTAGCAACTTAAAACTTCAGCTCTTACACCAAGTCTGTGGTTCTCCTCCCTGTAGTAAATTTCTAGTAGTCGTCCAAAAAAAGACTGCCTTCCAAGCTCTTCAGCTTCACTAAACTTCTCTTGCTACCTCATTAAAAAATATTTATATAAAAATGGTAATGCTTATTGCTCTGCTGAGGCTACTCCAGGGCTTGCCTTTTGCTACGTAACTTTGACCTTCAGAAGGGCAATCCAAGGTGTTCTGTCCATCTACTTCCCTACAAATGCCACCGTGATCCTCCTTAGCCCAGGGGTCAGCCCTAGCATGAGTTTTCCATTAATGCGGTTCAGCGAAGGGCAAACCAAAGCGACAAACAGCTTTGAAGATGGACTAAATGCAAAAACTGCTGGTTGTAAAGACACCACTGGAACTCAAGGCTAACCTAAGACACGTAGTGTAAGGTCCTTCAGCAGCTAGTAAGGAAAGTAGGAAAGCGTGTGTGTGAAAAAAGGTAATTGAACTGCAGTGTTTGCATAAACTACGCATGTGTAGCAGTCATTGCAATTACATCCCACTACTCCTTAAGCTCCAAGGCATTGCTGTGGGCTGCGTGTGGTTTTTTGGGGGGAGCCTGTCTGGCAGTCATCTTCAGCCCTCACTCGTGCTTCAGTACTTTTGCCTCTTTTTCATGCACACATAACACGATAACATTGAATGCATGTTACTTTTCCTCTGCAGCTTATTGCAGTCCCTGTGGAAAAGCCTTTAAATCAATCTTGCTCCAAGTGTGTAGGGCCCTGAAGCTGGCGATGCTCGAGCAAGTGGTGTAAGAACCATCCTGCAGGCTGGTTTCAAACTCGCGCTTGTTCCTGTCAGTATTTGTTCAGCTCTGAGGGGAGGCATCAAAACTGGGTCCAAAATGCATTGAATGTTCTGGGCTGGAGGCTTTCCAAGTGTGAGTAAGCCAAATGCCTCTGCTTAGTAGCAAACTCTGCACATTCTCCTTGGATTTGCATCTCTAAACTTGTGCTTCTGTGTTCAGTGTGTTGCTGTTTTGAGTTTAAAACAGTGCAGTTCCCAGCACGGTGTCTGGAAATGAGTCTTGGAGCATTGGATACGATCCTGTGCACTTTGGCAGCAGCAAGCCAGATACTGTGGGAGGCAACCACCAGGCTGGCCATGGAAGCCCAGTCAATGAGGGAACTCGAGCTCAGGACTTCTGCTGCTCCCCGGAGTTGTGTCCCAGCTTGAGCTTACAGAGGAACAGGTTTATGGAACACAGGTTGTAGCTCACAGCCGGAAGGAGGAGCTCACAGCTCTTGGAGCTGCCAGCAGATATTTGCTCACGTAGCACAGTTAAGCTGCAAACTCACTTGTGGATGTTGTAGCTGAATAAATAACACTGACCCTGTGTAAGTGCAGGAAACCTTCAAACGCCTTTATCAAGGACACGAATGAAATGAAGCATTAATCTTGTGAGTTGCATTATTGTCTTTCAAAGTAATTGGCACGATTAGCTCTGACTTTGTTCTAAATCTTATCTCCCAGGTAAAATACCAGTACCTCATTTTGTGGTTTTTAGCTTCAGGGCCTGCCTTAGACTGTAGAAATGCTGAGTTCCCTTGGCTCTGTCTTAGAAATGAGCAGTATTTCAGTACAGAAGAAGTTTCTTCTCTTGCCTTTCTGTAGGGGTGGGCAAACAGCACCATTGCACTCGCAGTGCAGCAGTGAAGCTGGCCAGGCTTGTCTGTTACTGTGTGTGAAGCTGGAAGAATTGGAGTATCTGTGGGTTTAGGCTGACTGCCACACAGTTCTGGAGTGGAAAAAAGCAAGTCTTATACACATGCATTCTCTGCATTTGAACTTAAATTGCATGAGTGAATGGGTTTGGAAAGTGAAATCTTGAGGCTCAAGTGACATGTCGGATGCTATTGCAGTCTGCTCTATCCAAATACAAACCAGATTACTTTGCCTCAATGTCACCTCCAGGGAAACTTCTCCAGGTCTGGGCATTATCTTGGCAATTGCTCCAATGCCAGAGGTCTCCAATTGAGACTGAGCTCAAATCTGAGTCTGTGTCCAGCTCCAGTCCAGTACAGAACCTTTTGTACAAAGCTTCAGCCTGGAGTGAGCTTTCAAAGTAGTTGAAAATCCCTCAATGAGGGTTTTTTTTCAGGAAACAGACAATCTTGACTGCACCAGTACCAACATTGCTACTTGAATTGAACTTAACTTGTAAATGGTCTCCTTTTCTTGATGGGTGTTAACATACCACTAAGGCTTTTCCACTTCTCTGCCACGAGTAAGTACATGCTTTAGAGGAGATTTTTTAATTGTTGGTCTCAATTCCAGGTGGATAAACTGGATGCATCAGAGTCTTTGAGAAAGGAAGAGGAGCAAGCTACAGAAACACAACCTATTGTTTATGGTAATGCTTTAATTCATGTGTTATCAATAACATAGTTCACTTTTAAAACAGCCCTTCCGTAATCTTGTTTTTTTCCTGAGGAAGTCCTGGGAAATGGGAACGTTCTCCACGTGAAATCAAGTCTTAAGGCATGTGTTCCAAAATACTAGATAAGTGCCACTGTGGTGCCGTGGCTGCTAAGGTGGGCTGTGGACTGCAGAAATTAAGGTGGTCCTGGCTCCTTAAGGAAAGGCGTACAGGAGCTGTGCTATTCCAGACTTCCAGCAAGTGATTATTTGGATCTTGTGCAGTGTGCTTTTTGTCCAGCTTGGGTATTTGCTTTATATCCGGGTTATTCTAGCAGGAATTTCTTCACATACTTTACACTGCAGCGTTGTTACCGTGCTGCGCCCCGAGGTTTTGTGGGGAGATACCCATTCTGGCTCCAGAGGGTAGGGACTTCCTGCTTAAACACACAAACACCTACAGAAAAGTGGCAGGCGTTTTGCTGACTGAGCTCAAGAGGAGTGAGATGCCCCTTGTGTGTTGCAGGCCAGCCCCAGCTGATGCTGACAGCGGGACCCAGCGTGGCAGTTCCTCCGCAGGCACCTTTCGGCTACGGCTACACGGCCCCTCCGTACGGGCAGCCGCAGCCCGGCTTCGGCTACAGCATGTGAGATGCAGCACAAGTCAGTCTGGAGCAGCAACTTTTCTTACTGAAACTCCACCGTCCCTCCCCGCTTTAACTCATAACAGGGAAAAGCAAAGAGTTCTGCCTCGTGTTCTTGTAACCTTGATTTCATGAAGGACTGTTTTTTCTAGCGCAAACGATTTGAATCACTTCTGTTAAATCTTTTTCACATTCCATGTCATTTAGACTTTTACTTTCAGAAGGGGAATAGTTTAAACGACTTTGTTCAAGTGGGCTTTTGCAGGACTGCTTATTACCATTAAGTCTATTGTGAAGATTCTGATTTGCACTCTATAGTGTTACACTCTAATATTGAATCTTAAGTTCATTGTATGTGAGCAGCTTACGGTATGTACTGTCTATTCTAAATGCATTTAAAGTCTCACTGTATATTTGGAGAAAGCTAAAGCCAAGATACTTGTATTTGACCTTGCAAGACAGCTGACAAGAGACAACACTAATCAGCATATCCTCCCTGGGTTGGATTGCATAGCTCTAAAAGAATTTAAAATGCGTACAGACAACCTTGCCTGAATTAAAATGAGTAAAAGTTTTGAGTTTCTTTTTTTTTT
>VYZQ01078717.1:0-10748 GCA_013400655.1 Mystacornis crossleyi
ATCCCTGTGGATCTCTTCCAGCTTGGGATGTTCCATGATTCTATGATGGTTCTCTCTGTGATTTTACCTGCAGTAACCTGGGAGTAGCTTTTGCCTCTTCTCCTAGGTTTAAAGGTCATCCTTACAGTATATTGCAGTCTGCATCATGCAAGAGAGATGTGTTGGAGAACTTTTTGGGTGCAAAGGCTTACATCTGAAGCATCTGCAAGTGAAGCATCCTGCCAGCAGTGCCATGCCTGCACCTGACCCCTGCTAGGTCTGGTCCTGAGTGCCCCTGGACTAACAGCGAGCTGAGGCAGCACATCCTCTCTGCACAACACCCAGCACCTCTCTCTGCTCCCTCCTGTGCTCCTGCACCAGCCCAGCCCTCCCTGACCTCACCTTTCCCCATCTGCAGCACTGGCCAAAGGTGTCCTGAGCAGGTTCTGCACCCCAGCAAGGGAACAGCCCCCTTTCCAAGGATTCCTGGCCCATATGTAACACAGATTTGCAAAGGCACAAGAATTTGTTCAAGAGTTCACCGAAGTTTCAAGTGAATTTGTCTCAGACGCACCCTCTGTGATGCTTTTCCATCCTAACTCGCATCAAATCATCGCTGGACATTTATTGTTTCTGGGCATGCTCCAGTTCCTCCAGGAGGCAGCAGTAAGAGGGCCCCTCGCCTCCTTTTTCTCCTGCCATCCCCAGGCTCAGTCCCAGCCCCCCTAAGTTTCCATCCCTCAAAGCCTCCAAACTCAACATCCCCAAAGCCCCCAGTGAGGAGCTGGGCTGGATCATGTCCCAGAAGGGTGAGGGCTGTCCATGTGGTCAGGGCAGCCAGTCCAGACTGTGGAGCTCAGCCCGGGTGGTGGCAACAAGAGGGTGAGCGGCGTGGAAGGGCTGGCTGGGAGCAGAGCATTGCAGTGTGGGGAGACGGAGGAGGTGAGGAGGTGCAGGAGGATGCCAGGATCCCTGCTGACCGGTGGTTGATGCTCCCTGCTGCAATTTGAACACTGCTGCAGCCTCAGGATAGGGTTTCCAGTACAAACACTTGGAGGTTTTCTCTCCAAGTTTATGTTCCAAGACTAATTTCTCAATATTCGTTTAGGGAGTCTGCCTTTCTGTGGGTGTAAATCTGTGTACCTCCACCACCTCGGAGAGGCCCGTGCTGATTGATATCAGCTGAGATGCTGACCCCAAATTTGCAGTTTGCACAAATGTTCCTGCCAATAAAACTGTTATTTAAAGCATTCAGAGAAAGTGAACCCAGGAGGCATGTGAACATGGTCCAAACAAATCTAATTAAAGCTTTCATCCAGAAAATTCTTCCTTACTATAGAGCAAAAATCCACACATTAATACTTGTCCTCACTTCACTGGGGCTAAAAAACTCAGTTTGGAAGCCCAGGATAAATGAAATTTGTGCTGGGCTGAGCATTCACAAACCCTGCTGGCTCCAGGACCCCTCCCCTCCGGTCTCCTCCTGCATCCCCATCCTTACAGTACTTTCTGGATGGCTCTTAGCTTTGTGGAGAAGCTCGTTGCTTAGTTCAGCCAGTCCAGCTGGGCTGCAGTGGAGCAGCCACATGCTGCTGCTTGTGCCGGGGAAGAAGCTAAAGAAATATCCTGGCAGGGGCTAAAGGGAGCCAGGGAGGACAGAGGCACCAGCATCAGAGGAACCACCAGCTTGCAGAAACATCGTGGAGCTGATCCACATGCTGCATCCTGGCTGTCCTGGTGGCTGGGGTGCTGGCTTTGGGCAGGTCACGTCTTATTTTAATCTGCACAAATTATCACAGTAAACCCTCCCAGGAGCAGCAACTGATCCAGTCCTTGCAGCAGCGTTTCGGAGGGCTCCGTGTTATCCACGTACTGCCCAGGAAAATGATGGCATAAATGGGTATCCCGGGGGATAGAGGCAGCCCCAGGTCCCAGGCAGGGCTCTTTTCCAAGGGCATCACTCCCAGGAATTTCTCCTGTCACATCCTAAGGGAACACTGCACTGGTGCCTCTGATGGTTCCAGGTGGGAGCCAAGGACCAGCTCTGCAGGAAACACGTCTGACCCTCTGAAGTTCAAAGCCTACGGACTCATAATCCATTGCTGGTCTAGACTCTTCCCGTTTTCTCTACTCCTGTCTTTCTCCCCCTTGTTTCAACTGACATGAAGTGAAAATCACCTCATCACTCCCCTTTTTCTTCCTCACTGTCTCTCCAAGAAGCTAAGCAAACAAATCTACCCCCCTGGATCACCTTCATTCCATTTGCCCTCCCAAAGCCCTGTGTTTTTCTGAGGGCTTCCAGCAAGACAGCCCTGCAGGCATTTTCCAAGACAGGAGAAACTTCAGACAGCAACAAAAATGTGTAGAATTTGGCCTATTTCTCTTCCCTTACCTTTTGGTGACCTTCAGGGAGCTTTAGGCAGCATCTTCCTTGCTCCCTGTGATGCCCCAGGACAGCTCCTGCCAGCCCAGCCCAGGCTGCCTGCTGGGGAACGAGCCACAGAAATGGACAAAGGGAAAGAATGAGACAGGTGGGGAGAAGACGACTTGACTGCTAATGTAAGAATTATTTCCATACACATTCCTTGTGCGACCAAATGGCTGGAAGAAGATCTTTCAATACCAGATGTGCTCCTCATCCCCACTGAGCGAGTCTGGCTGCTCAAGAGGACTCCTAAATTTTAGATTTGCATTCATCACGTTCTCCTCGATCATTTTGGCCACTGTACAGTTGGAGAAATCCAAGATAAGGTCTGAAACAGAAAGTGTGACCTCAGTGGTACCTCTTTATCCCACCCCTTTCCTCCAAGGAATTGCCCAAGGGCACAGACATCCTTCTCCCCTGCAGGGAGCCAGGTCTGGACATCACAAGACAAAAATAATTTGTCTCCTGTCCCTGAGCTGGAGATCAGTGCTGCAGAGGGGCTGCTCCTTCCGCAGCACCAGGGCTCATAGACAAACCCGGTGCTGCAGCTCACCGGGAAAAGCCCAGACTTGGAGCAAAGGATTAAAGAGATCAAAGGATATCCTGTGTGTGGCATTGCAGAGGGAGGCTGGGGCAACAGAAACTGCCCAGACAGGCAGGATGTTCTTCCTCTATGTCCCTAGCCAGGGAAGCAGCTGGTTCCACCTGCACACCAGGGGTTTCATCAAGTGTCCAAGAGGAGCAAAAAGCATCCCTCAGCATGGTCCACAGAGCCATGGCTGGGGACGAGATCTCCAAGGGTTGCAAAGCCCAGGGATGAATTCTTCTGAGGCATGAATTCTTCCAGAGTGTATTTAATTGCATTCCTACCCTGGCCCTGACTTTAACCTTGACCTGGAGAGCCAATTCATTCCCTGTGCCTGAGGGACAGGGTACATACAAAAGAGCCACTCTGGGAGTCGTAGGGGACACGTGCATTACCTCACGTGTCACAGCTGCCCAACACTGCCGAGTATCCTGCTGGGCTCCCCAGAGGAGCAGGAAGCACAGCAGGACACACACACTGCCATCTCCTCCATGAGAGTGTTTTACAAGCATGGCAGATGAAATAAAAGAGCAGGAGAGCTGTAAACAAGCTCATCTGAGTGTCTCCCTGGGGACTTGTCAAGTCAGCTTCAGCTCCAGTCAACACCTCCCACATCAGCCAGAGCCCGGCCCAGCCAGGCTGCCCGCAGGGACCTGTCTGCTAATGGATTTCAGGTGCTCCAGCAAGGCACGCAGGAAGAGCACAGGGAACGCTCCCCCTCCTTCCCACCCTTGTCCCTCATGACGTCCCCTCAGCTGGCTCCTGGCTCTCAGACATACATTTCACTGCATGATGCCGATTTCTGTCCTACCCAGCATGAAACTCTGAGGAATGGTTCTCACCACAGTGGAAAAATATTCTTTCACCCTCAAATTAAAATTAGGTCAGGGCCAAACACAAATAGAAGAGCATGAAGAGTGCTTGTCAGAATCAAGTGAGCTTTTTAATAGACTTCCAGAGATCATTTCCTGCCCAGGTCTTGTCTCTTCTCCACTTCCCTTCTTTCCCTCCCCTTTCCCTGTTCTAGCTGATGCCTCCCTGCAAGTCAGCATCCCACCTGTTTCTAACCCAAACACTCCTGTGCCACATTTCCCAGCAGACACGATGAGGAATTCAATGGAAAAGGTAAAAGGTCAGGCTGGAGCCATGCCAGGGCTGCAGAACACAACTACATCTGGGAATGGACTTCCAGAAAATGTCCATCCTTCCCAGTGACAATCCTCACATGTCCTAGAGATGATACACTGAGTGCAGCTGGTCAGGAGTCCTCGCTTGGGAGCCCAAGGATGATGGAAGAGGCACTGGAAACCCCAAACGGCAACGGGGAAAACAAGAACATGGTTTGCAAGTTCAAAGGAGCAGGAAATTAGGAGGGCAATTAGGTAGGCAAGCATCCAATCCATGACAAACTGGGCCACCAACACATCAGATGGGCAACAAAACAAAGAGCCAGTGATGAACCCAGCAAGCCACCGTACAGCCAGCAGCAGATGTGTTCAATTAGCCCAAGAGCCAACATCCAACCAAACACCAACCTAGCCAGCAAAAATCAGACAATAGACTACTTGTTCCATCAAACAGCTGAGTTAATAGCAAAAACGTGCAGGGAGTGAGCGAGCAGCCAAAAACCCACGCCAGCCACTCAATAAGTCAATTAACCAAAGACCCACATAATCAACCACTTAAGTAGAGCCGAGCAAATAACTCACAATGAGTTATTTATCCATTGAATTTCGCCTCTAGTTTTGCTTGGGCCATCTCTGTGAGCACATGTCAAGTCCCTTCAACTGATTTTCAATTAATCTCATTTTGGCTTTTTTGCTCTGTGTATGGCTGGCCAAAAGTTAACACGTGAACTGCACTCATTAGCTGTGATTGCCCAGGAAGATTACATGTTGCTCTCTAGTCTCAGATTAGGTAAATCCAGTTTTTCCAGGGAATCTCAGTCCCTAAAATGCTCCAATGGGACTGCTCTTAAGCCACCAGGACATGGCAGTCACATATATTCAAAGGAAAAAAACATGACAAATGTAAGTGAGAACTTATCCAGCCATCCAAGAGGTCCAACTAAATAGTCCTGCAGGAAGAAAACTCGTGATGCCACTCAGACAGGACTGGGGAACTGGAGGGTTTGGGTTTAGTGCCCTAAGGTTGGGTCCCATTTCTGGGGATCTTTTCCATCCCTGAGGCCATATCTCCCTGAGCAGGTGAGGGTGGCCCAGCTCTTCAAGTACAACTCCTTGTCTGGCGCTCCTCAGACCCTGCCTGGCTTATCTCAGTGCCTTCTGCAGGACCTCCCAGCTGACCTCAGCTCCTGATTTATCACAGAATTGTTTAGGTTGGAAAACACCTCTGAGACATCAATTCCAACTGTCAACCCAGCACTGCTGTATTCACCACTAAACCACATCCCCAGGTCCACATCCACAGATATTTTTCAAACACTTCCAGGGACAATGATTTCACCATTTTTAATTCATAGCCACCCTTTCAGTGAAGAATTTTTTCCTAATATCCACTCAATTTGAAAATTGCCTCTGTGGAGGAAAGCCTGGTGACACAGCCAGGACAGCACGTCCTAGCAAGGGCTGGGACATGCAGGGCTCTTATTGCATCTGGGTGCTCCAGGCATCACCAGGGCATTGGAACAACAGCACCACCACTCTGAAAACCCAGGCACCTGACTGGGAGCTTCTCAGAGGAGATGCTGTGTTCCTCACCCCACCAGCCTTCAAGGAGAGGCCACATGGTGCCATGGAGTCCAGGGCTGCTGTCATCCTCCTTCTGGGGCAGAAATGCTTCTTTCCTCCAGTCCACACCAGGCTCTTTCACTTGCTGCCAAGAGACCATAGGTCTTCTTATGCAGGTGGTCAAACACAAGCCCAGCTGTGCCACAGCAGGATTTGGCCCATGCTGTGGGTCACGCTGACCTTCTTGGACCCTGGTGCGACCAAGCCATGGCCATTTCCACATTAGCTCTGGGAAAAAGGTCTGTTCCTGTGCTCCTTCACCCCAAAATGGCCACGAAGAGAAGTAAGCTGAGCTGACTGGGCTCTGAGCGTGGCCCCACACAGCTAAGGGAGGTTTCTATCCCTCTCCTCCGGGGCTGCCATGAGCGCTGTGCTTTTGGCTCGGGCTGGGGAGGAGGCCTGTGCTGCCAAACCACACTGTCAACTGCTTCCCTGCTGCCTGCAGATCCCAATCCCGCAGGCAATATATAACCAGCGGGAGCTGCACCATCCCTGAAGTGTGAAGCGGAGTATCAGAGGAGCATTGCTATCTCCTGCCTCTCCAAGAGGCAGTCGCAGGGACTGTCAGAGATTAGGACTAATAGTACTTAGCTCACTTCAGCAGCCAGCTGAATCAAATGATCCTTACATGCCCTTATGTCCTAATGAATTGCATTTGATTCCTTGCCCAGCTCTGAGCGTGGAGCAGCAGCACAGCTCTTTCATACTCAAAGGGCTGTGCAGGAATCACCCCTCTCATTACCCTTGCAAATCCAGCCCGTGTTTTTAATCCCGACAGCATCTCCTACAGCTCCCACTGCAGAGTCAGGCTTGAGTTTGTCTTTCAAAGAGAGTTGACCTCTCAAAAGCCAAGCTCAGCTGCAAGCATCAAGCTTCAGCTTAAAGACCAGACAAAACCCACTGATTTCACATTGTTTCCATGCAAAGCTATAAATCAGCTTGGGCTCGGTTTGACTCTGGGCCAAGACTTGACTGAAAGGTTCACGAACCTTAAGGAATTTTTTGACAAGCTCGGTCTGAGATTCAAATTTGTAATGAAACCCCAATAGTGAAGCTCTGCTAGTTCCATGTAATTTCAGGTTTTGCTGTGAACATTTCATGCAGCTCTGGGGACAAAGTTACACCAGCATAAACCCAGTTACTCCTTGAAAATCAATAGAGCTGACCTGGATTTCTGCCGGTGTAAGAGCAATCAACATAGCTCAGAAAAAGTTATTTTTATTCCTTGCCTTCTGTTTTGCTAGAATCCACCCAATAAACGTTCCCAGCCTGAGTCCAGACTGTAGAAATGCAAATGCCAGTAGAGCATAAACCCCGGCATGTGTCTGGAGAAGTCTGTGTAAATCGACAGGGTCATTCCAGCTGCGAGGACAATGAAAACCCAACAAGAACTCCAGGACCCTCTTCCCCATCCAAATCTGCTAATGCCCTGAGGGGCTTCTGTGAGAAGAGTCGTGTTGCGGGCTGTTGCCTGTTCACTGTTTCTGTAGGGCAGAAAAATCACTGTGCCACATCAGACTGAAATCACGACAGGGACTTCTGCAGCCCTAGAAGGGCTGGCTCCTGCTCCCCCAGCACAGTGCTGAGCTCCAGTGGGTCGGTCAGGCTTATTCCCACTCATTTTTCACAGATCCCCGACTCGAATAAGGCAAACCAAATTTGGACTCTGGAAGGAAAATGCTGTGGGGCTCAGGGGATGCTGTCCTCCACCCTTGCTCTAATTTTATAGCATATCTGCAGTGGTGTGTCAACATCCAATTGCTCCAAATGGGGGAACTGGTGTGAGGTGCTGTGCCAAAGCCCATTTAGCTCCTTCTATCCCAGCACAGGAACCCATCTCCACAGGTTCAGCTGGATGGGTGCTGGGGTAAGGGATGCCCCTCTGCTCCCTGGCCTCCTGCGTGCAGGACAGAAATTCTGGGTGCAGAAGCAGAGCAGAGCACGGCAGGCAGGCAGTGAGCTCCACTGCCCCGCAGCAACATTCACCCTCTCTGCAGAGCTGCTCCTCTGCTGCGTGCTGCAGCACAGCTTGGCCTGCCACCAGCTCCTGCTCCTTCCTATGCCAAGCACTTCCCGTGGTAGGACAGCAAACAGCAGGATTTCCCCCTATTTGCTTGTTTTAAAAACATTTCCTACTGCAAAGGTTTAAGAGCTGGCAGGAAGCTGAAGGGCTCTATTCACCCAGGGGCTCTCAGCAGCCCCAGAGATGTAAAGCAAGGAAGTGCTCTTGCCTGCTCCCCATCTGCACCCCAGCCCTCCAAACACCGGCAGGCTCCCCTTTCACAGCTCGTTTCAGTGCCCAGAAAGCCATTATTCCCAGATATTGCCAGATCCCCCTGCCCTTGTTTTAATCCCACACCCACTCCCAAGGGCTGAGGTACTCCACTGCCTTGGGAAGCCCTGAAAGGCAGCTGTATTGCTGAGATGATAGCTTGGCCTTCTGCATTCCCTGCTAGGCTCTCCAGAGGTGTTAAGAGGGAATTCTTCACTCCCTGGCAGCATCTTGCTGACCTTCCAGTGCAGACATGCTGAGATTTAGGTGTTTGTCCACGTTATAAAATCATCACTGATTTGCTGCCCCCGGATCTGAATAAATAAGTGCACCCATCTCGGAGGGGTTTCAGGTGTGATCAGTGGGGCTTGGGGACTGGTTGTGCCAGCCTGGCTCCTTCCATAGGCCCAGGGCAGGCTTGGAGCAAGGTTTTGGAAGAGGTCCCTGCTGTGCTGAGTGTGGGGCTCATTCCCACATACACTGTATCCTATGGCTATATTTCTTCATTGATGACCTTTATGTTCCTGGGGTGAAGGAGCCAATATTGCCAAGGGTCTGGTGCTCCTATCCAAGGTAGCCGTGTCCTCAAGGCACCACACAGGGGGTCAGACACCTCCTGAGAGCACAAGACTAAGTCTTCTGTGGCCTTGCAGCACCTGCACGGCAAGCCCAGCATACGCCTTATCACATGGGCAAAGCTGCCTCGTGTCAGTGGTATCACTCCCACACGCATCCCTCCCCAGCCAGCATGGTACCTGTCTGCTGCCTGTCTTGGAGCTTCCCTTTGGAAAGCAGCAGAAAATCTGCTGCTCTAAGAGATCAGATTCCAAAACTTGGATGCCAGCTTCAGCTTTAAAGGAGATTGGTCCCTCTCCCTATCAAAAGCACCGTTTCCAGCACTGGCCCACCTTCTTCTCAGGGCGGTGACCTGGTGTTGGGAAGGGCGTTTCAGGGCTCTGCTGTTGGCAGGGAGTGAGGGCAGCCCCTCTTCCCAGAAGCAGCTCCGAGTATCTGCTGCAGTAGGGCTCCCCCAGCAGTGAGTCTGGCAGGAACCTGGACCCATAACCCCCAGATTCCAGGGAGGGATGGAAGTGGGTTGAGCGCCTTGCAGCAGACACCAGGTTTTGGCTCCTGAGCGCTACGTACGAGAGGAGAGAGCCTACTGGGGAATGTGGAGCTATCCAAATTGGATGCAAGCTACATTTTATCTTATTGGAGTGGGTTTGGGGGTGATGTAATCACTCAGTGTGCTTGTGCATTTGGGATCGGGACGAGATGCTGTTTATCATGAGCTGACAAGTCAAGGAAGGATGCAAGAAAATGATCTGGGACTTCCCATGAAGGACTGGCCAGAGCTGTGAACTGGGGCAGACGTGACTGGAAGCCTTAAGGATTAATGGCCCCTCTGCTGCTGTACGAGGTGCAAATGAATGAAATTCTGTTCCCCTTACAAAAGAATGCCATTAATTCAAGGGGAGATTGTCCAGATTTTTGTCCAGTGTGATGAAAGCAGAATTTGGCCCTTGATCTTGCACAAAAAAATGGCCGTCTAGCAAGTTTGAAGGTGCTTCTTTCCATTTCTCTTTTGATTTGATGGAATTTTCTTATGTAGAAACCTTGTTTCCAGCAAATGCAGAAAGAAAAAGAAAAAGATAGAAAAAGATAGGCAGGCAGGCAAGGAGAGGCACTGGCAGATGGGAGCAAAGGGAAAGTGATTGAACAGAGGGAAACTGTACCTGGGACACAGGGAGCTGCTCCTTTGGGCAGTGGGAGGAGATGCTGGGGTGTGAGGGGTGAAAAGCCTGGTTGGTGGGGGGTCTCCAGCACCTTTGTCGCCCCTTTGGCTGGAATTCATAAGTAAATAAGGAGCTGACTGAAACTGCTCCTGCTCACCAGCGGCCTCTCTTTGGCACTCACTGGAATTTGGGATGGGAGGGGGCCGGGGGGGGGGTCCGTGTTTACTCACATTCCTCTTCATGTGCTGGTTTCGGGATGCAAAGCAGGGGCTGGCAGCAGGGTGGTGTGTGTGGCGAGGAGGGGTGACGAGCTCCTTTGGCTTCTGGTGGCTTCATGCCCCAGTAGCTGTTCTGGGAGAGGGTGGCGACAGGGGTCGGTAGTGCAGAGGGTCAGGCAGGAGAGCTGGGAGGCGTGGGGCTGTCACTGGAAGCTGGATGGGGATGGGAGCCCCAGCAGATGAGGCTGTTCCATCTCCCAGCAAGGCGCCAGGTCCCCGGGGAGCCCTTGTTGAAATCCTGCAGGTACAAAAATGCAGCAGTTGCTCCGCCCCATGCAGGCCTGGTTCCAAGCAGATCAGCATCCAGGAGGGACCACACGGCACACGACCAC
This sequence comes from Mystacornis crossleyi, assembly GCA_013400655.1. Classification (NCBI taxonomy): domain Eukaryota; kingdom Metazoa; phylum Chordata; class Aves; order Passeriformes; family Timaliidae; genus Mystacornis; species Mystacornis crossleyi. The sequence continues at coordinate 10,359 of VYZQ01078717.1, forward strand.
CTGCCAGCCCAGCCCCTCTCCTCTGGGCTGTGAGTCCACCAAGTTTCCAGCCATGGGGTACTCTGGGACCCTACCAAAATGCACTTCAAGAGCTATTTCTCCCCAAGCTCTCTATCCTGTGGCTTTGCGATCCATCAGAGCAGGAAGCTTCACCTCATTCCCTATTTGAGTCCAGCAGTACCTTTTCTTAAGGAGCAGCTGAGACAGAGCGAGTTTATTTTGTGCCACCCAGAACAGTGGCAGGCTGAGCTGTGCTGAGCTCCTCTGCCTGCCGTGGAGCATCACGTTTGCCACCCACATCCTACTTGGAGCTTCTCCCCGCTGGCAGGATGCAGTGGTACGACAAGCTACAAGCAGAAGCAGCAGATGTTTGTTTAAAAAAAGAAAAAA
>VYZQ01078735.1:0-14062 GCA_013400655.1 Mystacornis crossleyi
GTGAGTGTGATGCCTTTGGTCTGGTGCCACACAGCAGCTCCCCTTGCCCAGGGACTACCCAGCGCGGCTGTTTGGGGGCAGTCCCAGCAGTAAAACCAACCAGAGACTCAGGAGATCATGGGATCAGCCCACCCAGCCCAGCACTGACACTGGGCAAGGAGGACACACACTGTGCAGGAAACCGTGCTGAATCTCTGTGTTGCTGGACTCAAGTGCCATCAGTGGATCTGGGAGTCAAACACGTACCTGCCCAAAAGTTTAATTTTTGCTGTCTTTTCTCTCTACTTCTAGGCAAGCCAAAACATGGACAGTCCGAGCAGGATTTCTAACAGCTTGCTCTGGAGACATCATCCTTCATTTTTCATTGGAGAAGGTTAACTATCCTGGCAGATGCACCTGGTTGCAGTCAGAACAGCCAAAATCTGCTGTGCAAGTGATTTAGTAACAGTTTACCTGGCTGTGAAAGGTGCCATAACAATGACAATTACGGTATGGCCACAGGGAGCTCGGAGCTCTCTACATTCCATCTCACACTTGTCTATTGGTGTCTGGTGATGTTGCACAAATGCCCAGAGCAGGCAATCAGAAAGAATTATGGGTTTAATTAAAACCCACCGTGACCATTTAACTAGGCATAATGAAGCTATCCGACCTGGAATTTGCCCAGCACTCAAACACTTGCTGTTTCAAATGAGCGAGAGTGGCCAGAAGTGGTTTTACAGTTCAGGGAAAAATGGCATATCCAGTCCTGCAGTCCCTCTACATCCACGCCAAGGCCTCAGCGCAGCCCAGTTGTTTGTGCATCTCCTATCGAGCACCATCTGGGCACAGGGCCACCCTCACACAGCCCCTGCCAGGAGCTTGGCCCCAGCTCAGTGTGCTGCACACCTCCTTCTGCTACTCTGCGTGTTTCTCTCCCTCTTTCCGGCAGTTGCTCCTTCATTATTCACTGGAGCAGGGACTGGATGCTGTGACAACAAAGCTTGTGCCACAATCCTGCAGAGTCCCTCCCAGACCAGTAAATAGTTGTTGATAATGAAAATAATCCGTCCGGGCTTCTGTTCGGCCTCAGAGGAGGAGAATGCAGAGGCTGCACATGGCCTCCACTGCCATCTCCTACTCATGCTGCTTTTAATGAGGCTTAGCCATGCTTCTCGAGCTCTGTCCCAGTGAGGGGCAGCAGAGCAGGGACATCTGGCTTGGGAGAGGTGCCAGAGCTTGGCCATGACGCAGGACCCTGTCCCTCAGCAGGGTCAGCCCTGGTGACTGCTGCGGATTGTCCCTGTAGGCACTGAGCGTGGGCTGGGGCCCACCTGCACTTCTGGGCAGCACCTCCCAGACCTTCTTCTGTGACTCTGTTAAATACTCTGAGCTAAAGGTTTCCATGTGGTCTGTCCATCTCAGGCACTTCCGTGGTTTTGGAATGTTTCAGCTATAATTGTCCTATTCTCTGTGGCCAAGATTTGGGACAGATACGTAGTTTTGTGCATATTTGCCTCTGGTTTGTTGCAAAAACAAAAGTTTTGCCCAAGCCTGGAGGTTTGGCAGGGAATGCCCACTTTGAGTGGGAAGTTTTCTGCTTTCCCCAAACTGGACAAGTTACAGGTGACTGAAAAACTTCCTGTAGCACTTGCTCAGTATGGTGGGGCTTGTAGGTGCTCACTGATATGGCTGATGTTAATATAAATTGTGTTCTAGATAGATTAAATATGCCCTACTCTGAAAAATCAGCGCATTGATGCCCCAGTAGGTACACCAAAATTTGTTGCTGTATTTTATTTTGATTTTGTGGGGGTTATTTCTATACAGATAACATGGAGCTAGTAGTATTTATTTCTTGCACAAAGAAATTAATGAACACCAGAGCAGCATTTAGAGACAGCATAAAACAGTCAGAGAAAAGCCTAAAATGAAGTTGTGTCCTCAGAGCAGCATTTAAACACTTGCTCTGAGTAAGACCTGAAGCTGCATGCTGAAGAGGAGAAAACAAAGGATGAAATTGTTTCCTATGACATGAACATCTACTCTGTGGTGTGAGTAAACCACAGTGCTGAGGGGGAAGGAGGGAGGAAGAGCAAGTAATGGACAATATGCCCTGGAGACCTCCCGTAGAGCACTCAGCTCATAGGAAGAACAGGAAGCAAAATAAAGCACTCTCAGCTCCAATATCCTCTGATTTCAGAAGGTTTCACATTATCCTTCATTTTCCTTAGCCAGTTTAGGAACAGAGAACTTCCTTGCATGACCTGATAAAGCCATTTATTTGCGGTTTGCCTTCAGTGTCTGTGGTTCTTCGCCCTCCCCTGGTCTTGCATTGATCCTGTGGATCTCTGGGGTCCAATGCCTCTTCAAGAAACCTGGCCAGGCTCAACACTGATGTCTTTTCATCTTTCTGGATTACTGGATGAATGTCAAACCCACCTAATCCTGTAACAGTGGGGGTCCATTTCTCTCTCCCATGCAAGATGCCAGGTTGGGACTGAGGGCAGGGAAGGCAGCAGGAGGCTGGGACCCTCCTCCATAACTGGGGACTTGGTGGGATGAGGGAAGGGGGAGGTTCCCTAGGTTTGTTTTGCATCATGAATTTAGGCATCATAAGTTTCTATTTTATTCATTTTTCTCTGTGTCTACCTGCTTTCTGTTTTTATATTGTGAGATCCTGAGAGAGGGGGACTGATTTTTTTTTTTTTTTAATTCTGGATTTTTACAGCACTTTGCACAAACCGCAAGTGCTATCATAACAGATAAATATTGTAAAAAATCCCTGTGTATATAATAGGTCATGTTGTTTCCTGGTCTCATGATGAGGTGCCTAATTAACCTTGCATCTAATCCTTGGACCAGCTCCATAACTGGTGTAAACCAACACAGTTGCCTGTTTCTTGCCCTGTGGTAGCAGAGTTTGTCCTGACAGTCACTGAAATATTCCATGTGTGGAGAGATTTCTGTCTGATTTTCTCACGTGCACTAGTCACTGTGAGAGATCATTTTGGTACAGGGCAGTGTTAGTTATCTCAGCCCTTCAGGGGGAAGTGGTTGCCCCGGGGGCCTGATCTTGGCTCTGTTTCACTGACCTTACAGTCTGTGCTGGAAATCAGCACAACCTCTTTGAAATAAATGGGTAGCACTGATATATGATAAAAGTGAAGCTCAAAACATGTTTAAGGGAGGGATATCGTGATCTTTTCTCTCCTAGCTGTTTGGATAAAGGACAGAAGAATATAGCTAGGACAAAAATAAGACTACAAGGGTGGTTGGAGGCCTTGGGGAGAAGAGGGTGGGCTGTCTTCGTGGGTGCCTACCCGGCACTTTCCCCCTGACATGCTGAGAGGCAGTTCACAAATGCAAGAATTTATTGTCTGGGTGTCACGTTGCTGAATGTCACTGAAATGTCTCAGACTGCAGTTTTTTTGTGCTAAGTGCAGCAGAAATCTCAATGGCCAGACCACTGCGGAGATGAAGTGCTCCTGGCATCAGCTGGGAGCTGGTTTCTCTTGTATTTGGGGCTAATTCTACCCACCTCTGTGTTGACCCTGCTCATTTTTCAGGGCAGAAGAAACCCAGCCTTGACATAGCTTTTGGGCTGGACACATGAAAACCTCAAGTATTGCTTTTTTGAGCACAGAAGCTCATTCTATTCGCACAGGAATGTTTGTGTGCTCGCGAAGCTGGGGGTGCAGCATGGGGAAGAATGAGTTCCTGTGATGTTTTGTGATGAGAAAGTGGACCCATAGTTAAAGAAAAAAGGTCCCATTTTATCCCAGCCAAGCCTCATTGGGGAAATTCCAACAAAATCAGTGATGTTTGGCCCAGAGAGTGAGCATGTTGGCATAAGCATAAAATGAAGCATCCAGACAGTCACAGATGATTTATGAGAATTCCTCATGCCTTTACTGCCATTTCCTCCAGCTGTCCGAACTCCTTCCACACCATCCTCCCATCAGAGAGCAGGAATTAGCCTCCTTTTTCCTAAATGCTACATTTGAGGAAGACGTGTGACTGAGCAGGCCCTCTCTGCAGATGGGAACGGCTTCAGATATTGAAGGGTTTCTCTTAACATAAACATGCTCGCTCCAGCTCCCCTGGAAAACCAAACACCTCCCTTGGGCTCCTTTAGCAGGCATCATTTCCCCTCATGGAAATTCTGTGGGAATGGATGCAGCATCAATTAGGGAAAATCTAGCACCAGCTGATGGGCGATTTGGCACCTCCCCAGTGTAACATGGACAGAGTTATTTTACTTTGGGCTCTCTACTTGCTTGTTCATTTCTCCCTGTCAAGTTTGTCCCAGGGCTGAAGAATGCTTTTACATGTGTCCTTCTCCAGTCTTCATCTATATCTTCAGTTGTTAGGGCAGGGTCCTCTGGGCCCCCTGCAAAGCCACATTTCATGTCCTGCCATGACTGGTGAGGAAAGAAGAGGGTCACAGACTTTCGGTGTTCCTGTCAACCTGACTATCGCGAGCTTGAAGAATCGCTGCAGCCTCTCACTTGCACTGGAGCACAGTGCTCCTGGAAGGTCTTGCTGATCCCTCATGCCTGGGGAGCAATGCTCAAAGCCGACTTCTTTGCTCCCAGGTGACCTCTGGCTGGAGATGTGCCATGCTGAGGATAGGAGCCAAAGGGAATGGCAGTTTTAAAGCAGTGGGGAGGTTGAGGGTGGCTCACCAAAACCACAGCCCTGGGAGGGGCCCTTGGTTGCTGCTACCTGGTACTGACAACAACCTCAATATTAACCCTCAGCACTGTCATCACAGCTGGATTTTTCTGTCTTCTGTCCTCATGTTCCGTCTTATCCATGAGCCATCCCCCAGCCTAGGGACTGTCCCTTGTAACTCTACCAGGATGCTTCTCTTTGGAGAGGGAGGAGTTGAAAAAAGCTGTGGGCACAGCCAGTCCAAGTGCCACTGATAGGCAGGAAACTGATTATAAGCTACTTTCATGAAGCTGGGGAAAATCCCCTGAAGCCCCACCAGGTAGAGAAGCTCTGGCCAGTGCAGTATGAGCTGTTCTGCTCAGATGTTAGTGCAGAGGGAGAAAAGTTTCCCAGGGATGACTCACAAATTCCTGAATGTGCTGAATGCACTGAGGTTTTTCTGAGATGAGGTCAGCTCTCACAGAAGCAGAACTGCTGCAGAAGGGGGTTAGCTGATGGCTTGATCTCCATCCTGTGTGTGTTCCAAGAGACACCAAACCAGCCCTGGTGCAGAGTCCAGTACTGGCACACATCCCTCTCCAACGGCTGAGCAAATACAAGGATCTCTGCCAGCCTCCCCTTTGCCACCTCTCCCTACTGGATTAGTACCTGCAAACTCATCTGGAAGCAGATTATCAGCAGTTCCTTGGGATTAGATCAGTGCTTGTAACCTGCAGTGTAGCAGGTTCTGCTTAGAGGCAAGACACAGAAGCAGAAAGAAACACAAGGAAACACTGCAGGCAGTGCTAACATCAGACATGCTTTTATTTCAGCTTTCAAGGTGGTTTTCCAGATCTAATTGTGCTCAGTAGTTAAAAAGCGCATTCATTTCTTCGTTACCCGCAGCATATTGGATGTCCCTGTTCTTAAGTTGTTTTGATTTCTAGGTATTTGAGGGTTTAATAAGGTTTTGTGTTTGTTTAAGGAATTATTGCCCACCCGATTGAAAGATAATGGGACGCTGTAGCCTTGCCAAGTGTTTTTATGCTTCAATAAAACAACAAGCAATTTACACAAGGCAATAAAACGGTACCCTGCCTCCTCAATGAAGAAACACAAAGCCATGTTTGAAACGATGTCTAGCTCAGAAAATAAACCCACCCCTACTCAATGCACTCCATAAAATTGACCGGGTACAAAATCCTCCATACGCTCTCCTTTTACCAGAAGTTTGGAAAATTAGCACAAGATGTGTTTGCAAATCCTATGATGTATCAGCATAATTTGTCCCAAGATACATTGCTGTCTGTAAAACAACAGACTGACTACTCATTAAGACTTCCAAAGGGGCCTAGGTTTGATCACATACACCATCAATCCCTTATTTCTTTTCTCTTTGGGCTCTGTCACTCTTTGAGCCCTGCCTAGTTGCGTGAAACATTGAAGAACCCCCTCTGATGTAAGGAATTGCCTCTTAACCCACTCTGCTGCAGGGCTCAGGCATTTGAGGGCATTTTCCACACTGGCATTCAAAAAATTTTGAAGGCTGTGCTGACCTTTTGGCCTTTGAACTGCTCTGTCATCTCTATTCAGGGGCCAAGAGCATCCTTGAGCCCTCAGGGTGGGCTCCTGTTGCCTTGCCTGCTTCTTCTGTAGTGGCAAAGGAGGATTTTGGAGTCCCATGGAGACTGGTCATAGCAGGGAAGTAAGAGCCCTGTTCCCTCAGAAGTGTCTTGCCATGTGTCTTACCTCAATTTGAGTCTTGAGCTTCAAAAGCCTGCCTGGAGCTCCATCTGAAAGATCTCCTGGCCACAAGGCTGCTCTAGCCTGCCCCTTCAGGGACTGCCGTAGAGGAGAGCTTTCAAGCTCTGTCGTGACTTAAGTGGCAAGAAGAGGTCTGAGCCCAAAATGGAGTAGAACCCCCTTCTTGTTCTCACACAACACTTTACTCTCGGCAGAAAAGGATTTCTGCTGGCTGTTCCAGGGGGAAATGCCACAACAAAACTGAGCTTTACCTTCTCCTCTATGCAGCAATTTGTTCCATAAGTGTTGCTGTTGGTGGTGCAACAGGGGCACCACAGATAAATAGAGGCTCAATTTTGCCTTTGCAGATGCCAACAGAACTGAGGCCCTGAGGCACAGGATGGCAAAAAAGATGGTAGAGACTCAAAGCAATACTGCCCTTGACTGCATCTGGGAGCCAGAGGGGAAACGCTCCCCCCACTCTCCAGTGCATCCCCTCTCAAAACCCATCCAAGCCAGCCTATCCAAGCATGTGCTGTTTAAAAGCTTGGAGTCATTCACAACAGCATTATCCCTACTGGCACGAGGCACCCCCGGAGCAGCATCCAGCTGTGGCCAAGGACCTTCTGAGACGCTTTTTGGGCCTGCATCTCCACACAACCGGCTGCTAATCCTTTGGAAGTGCTCTGGTGACCTTTGCTTTGGGGCGCCCGCCAGCCTCTTCAGCAGCTGCTGCTCTGAGTGACCTTCCTGGCTTACAACAATGATGGCTGTTTAAAGAAATAAATAAACAATCAATCTGGCCTGTTGCAAAGCCAGGTTCACAGCAATCTTTCCTGACAAAAAAAAAGTCAGAATCTCCTTAAATAGAAACACACCCTGGTACTAAGATAAAAGCTTTCACCTATCTCTTTAGCCATTAAAATCCAACTTCTCATGAGAAACCTCTTTTCCCCTTCCATAAAGGATCCAGCCCATTTGAGCTGTTGGTTTGTCGAAGTATGATGGATTAATGCAGCAAAAGGTTGCTGAAGCTTTTAGCTATCCTTCTCTGGACATACACTTCAAAAACCACCCTTGACCTGGCACACAGAGAAAATTTCACTCCTAGTCCTGAAGGTTTGGCCAGGGGGATGCTTGTCAGACCAGATCACTGCTCTCTGCAGAAATTAAAAGGGTCAAAGAAGTAACCACAGTCTAATTTCTAACAGCTGAGACCTTCGATGCAAGGAGCTGATACAAAAGCAGCACTGTCTGTGCCTTACTTATTTTCCACTAAAAGCTGCAACATAAACTAGAAAATTAAGGAAAACTGAGTCCTTGCTACTGTGTTCAGACATCATCTCCTCTTGGCTACCTTCCGGAGTCTTTTTTTGGACGAGTCCCAGAGGTAATGCAATGTAGGAGAGAGGGAGCGAATGCACACTAGGGTCTATTTTTAGTGATTACAGTAAGGCTGAAATCTGTTCCCTCCCTCCAGTCCATCCTCAGCCAAAAAAGGCCCCAGAGAAACTGCTGAAACTGTACTGAGCAGGCTGTGCCAGTGACTTTCTCTCTGCTGGGGTGCTCACCTTCCATGCCTGAGCCAGCAAAGGGTGCCCCCTGCAAGGAGAGTCAGGAGAGCTGGTCCCTCTGTCCTGGGTGATTTCAGGCTGCCTGCTTCCCTGCCTGGGTGCACAGCTCCTGGTATGCTGGGAATCTGCTCCCTCCACAGCCTTCTCCTGTTGCCATCAGAGAAACAGCCACTAATAGAGAAACATCAGCTTTCACAGAGTGCTGCACCCCAGGGAACACAGGCAATTTCCCTTCCCGTTCTTCAAGAGTGTTGCTATTCTTCAGTTTCTATAATTATAGGGAACACTTCAATGAGACAGGATATTTGCTCCCCTCCACTCCATTATCACCATCTGGATTTGCTGCTCTTGCCACACGTCCCACAGCTGATGTTACGGTCACCCTCTGTGCCTCCACCCCTGGCTGGTGTGCAGTTGGTGTCCCTGGAGCTTGGCATCCCTTAGAAGGGTAGGAGAGGGTGGCACAGGGGAGCTTGAGGCAGATACTGATCTCAGAGTGTTGTTCTTGGGCAAACTGGAGTCACTCGGTATCCTGACACCACTGCTCCACCGTATCCCATGGCTTCCATACCCAGTCTTTCTGTGATTTACACCACTGTGAAACCAGAGTAAGTTTGCTGCTGCAGGGGAGTTTGTCCAGCTTTACTTCAGCTTTGATGAAGCCTAAATATTAGCCATGGGGAAGAGAAGGAAAGAGAGAGAATGAGGGAACGTCATTGCTTGGATTGACAGAATCTTTTCCAAACTGAATGTTTTCCACTGACCTGCAGTAGTCCTGCAAATAATGACATTAATCCACTCCTTCCAAGTCTCCTTCCTCCATTCACCCCTTCCAGCCCTTCCTCCAGCAGGAATGGCCCTGCAGAGTGTCTGTGCAGCCTGCAGCTCTCCTCAGTTATTGACACAGATACAAGGGATGGGATGAGAGGACGAATGATGATGCAATCTCCTGCACACCTTAGCCGGCCACAGACCCTCAGTCTCCTTATTCCATTCAGCTGGACCAAGTGTTAGGAAGTTTCTCATGGCCTGGGGGGCAGGAGGTACCCCTGCTGCTGTGTGTTCCCGAGCTGGTGCCAAGCACAACAGTGTTGGTGTTATGGACCCACTGCCAGGTGACTCCTCGAGTGGTCCATCACCCGCTCCCAGCAGAACTCTGAAATCTTGGTGTTTCCTCTCATTTGCCCCAGGGCCACACAGTTGGCTCCAGCACTCTGACTCCAGTATTACATTTGTAAAGAGTAACCAAGACCCCCTGGAGGACTCTGTATTACACAAAATGTTAAGAATTCAAGTTCTGCTTCCTTTCCCAGGAGTAATTTCCCTTAAGACAGGATTTTGTTGAGATGTCCTGGGTTGGTTATTCCCTTCCCACATCTGGGTGGGAAGCAGTGTGCCAGCAATCTGTCTGCCTAGCAGCTGTAGTGAAGTGACTTTTATGTGTATAGCATTAGCAGAACATTTTAGGATTCTCTAGGATGAAAACTATGGCCATATAAACCTAACACCTTGCAGTAAAAACGATTCAGCCAAATGTGCTCTGGAGTGTAGTTTTAAACACCTCTGGGCCTCTCTGTCTGCATGCACAGTGTGTCTGTGATCTGCCCCAACAGCACTTCACCCTCATGAAGACTTTTGACTTTTACCCAGGGCAGGTCTTTAAGGAGATCAAAAGCGATGCCAACTTATACTTAAACGCACATAATTTCTTCTGGCTTCCCTTGTGCTGCAGCTGATGGGGCTGTAGATGTTATTTGCACCTCTTGGTCAGCTCAGTCAGAACTGCATTAATGTACAGGAAAGATGGACTGTGAAAGGGAAGCCACAGGGAACCCAGTGCTTGTGAAAGAAGTCACCTTAATGTCTCATAGTCTCTCACTCCCCCACTTTTTCACTGAATCATAAAATTAAAGTTGGGAAAGACTGACAGCACAGGACTCCCTGCTATGCCTCTGCCATGCCAGTGTTGGTGAGAGCCTCTGGTATTTGCTGTGGTCCTGGTGGGGGATGGCAGCAGTGGGGGATGGACCACAGTTTTCACTGCTGGGGCTTAACCAGCAAGCTCCTCTCTGCTGTGTGTGTCCTTCTATTGCCAGATTGCTTTTTCATTTCCTCAGGGGACTTTGTCTTTTGGGCTTCCACTGCTGCTCTCTCCACCCCTCTGATTTCACAGGCAGGATGTTGGGTTTCCCACTGTGACAACTCTCCATTCTCTCCTGTTGGGTTGCCCTCCTTGTGGGCCTCTTCCCCCTGCCTGACATTTCCTTCTTTCTTCAATAAGTTGGGGTCTGGCTCATGTAGAGAGCTCTGTGGGGAAGACAAATATTTACGCTTGGAGTCACAGTCTCACACTGCTGGGCAATGTAGGGAGAAAGGTCTGTGGATAAAACCTGGCTTTTTGCAAATTATATTTTGGGTGGGATGCAGCATCTACCTGAGCTGGGTCAGCCTCTCCATGGCTTATATATAATCTTATTTTTAAATTTTTTCTAAGTCCTCAATGATATTTTGAAACCAGACAAGAGCTGATAAGAGGTATGACAAAAAAAAAATGAATCAAGGTGCTCAGATTATAAGTTTATACATACAAAAAATAAGCATGAGGTCATACAGAGGAAATATATGGCCACACTGGATTTAGGGGTAGTTATATTGATTTTAATGAGGGTTTAGTTAACATTTCCACTAAAAGACACAGACTGCTTCAGATAGGTTTTGAGACGCCCTTGAGTATTTTCCTGTTGTCCCACTACGATGCCCTCATCTTGCTTTCACAAACTCTGATTCTTCCATGTCACTCGACAGCAGCTCAGTCCTCACACTTTTGGCATGAACAGCCCTACTGTAGGCATCAGAGCTGCCAGCACAAGGAAACCCAGAATCAAATCCACCAGATGTTTACCCCAAAGGTTTTCACGGGCAGGATTTTCATGGGGAGCTCTTCCCTGGAGAGGTGATGAGTCTGCAAACATCCACACCAGCTGCATGGGAGCCTGGGCCACTCCACCCGCACACGTACATCTCCATCAACCTCATTTTGGGCAGAGCAGGAGGTTTGCTCTGTGTGGGTTCTTTCTGCCATCCTGTCTTTCTTCTTCCTTCACACACCATCCCAGAGGTTGCAGGTTGTCAGACAGAAGTGTCACCTGTGGCTCTTCCCCTCCTGGATGAATTCTGTGTCCCTCAAACCCTATTCAGAGACCACCTCCGCCAGCCTGTGTCACCCCCATCCATCCATGGGTGTGACCTCCTCGAGCTGCAGCCAGGCTCTGGCTGTGCGAGCACACGCTCTACACTTGACCCATCATTTTGGCAATGTCACCGACTTCGGTCCAATTACAGCAGTCATGAATTGGACCCTGTTCACCCTCTGAAACTGCCACAGCTTACAGCTAAAGTTCAGACAGTTGCACAATGAAACCATTCACACGTCTCATTAACTCCGGACTATGCACTGAAAATAACTGTGTCATATGAGTCTCCGACTAAATTTTCCCAGTTTATGTCATTTATAGGTACCTTCCTGTTCATAACAGCAACTCTAGTTAAGTAAAGCTTTTTGTCTGTCAGTGTAGGAAAAGTGGTATGTAGAGCACAATATAATAATTCTTTAGTGTTATTAATTATTGTCATCCCAAATAATATAGGCCATGGAAGTATTTTAAATCCAAGCTCAAATGTACAGGCATGGTGCCAACTCCTTCAAGATACCAGTGTGCCTTTAGTTCTGTATTTTATACTTCTTGAGCTTTATTTTTATTGTTTTTTAATTTACAACAGCAGTCAAGTTCAAGTTTCCAAGTAAGCAAAGTGTGAAGGCACTTGGAATTCAGTAAGGTTATACTGTTGCCTACACATGGGAAGACACAAGGATCTTCTGCTTATGTGATTTATAGGATTGTATTTCTCCGCCGAGTGCCAACAGCAAACCTCGTGTTGTATTTGTCTGTGCTGTTGTATTAAGGTTTTTCTAACAGATGTAGCACACAGGTTTCTGAGTATCACAAAGCACTTGCAAACTAAAGCACACATGTCCAGAGCCTCAAGAGGCACAATGGAGGGATGATTGCAGAAATGGCTTTGGGGAGTTAGTTTCAGTTTGTGCCGCAGTAGAGAAGCAATGGCAAATTCTAGAACACAAAACCCTGTCCAAAACAGGCAGAGGTACAGTAAGTCACATGGAATGAAGCAGAGAGACAGGACAGACCAGGACAAAGGAAAGAATGAGCTGTCAAGGCTGGTATCAATAATGGTGTTCAGCAGAGAGAGAAGTGGACAAGCCTGTGCCAGGGCAATTTTACTGGGTGCTGCAAAGGAGGGTATGAGATGACCTTGACAGTGTGTGAGGACACAACAGCGGGTCATGCACTTAGAGCAACACTGTAAGCAAAGCTTTGCTGGCAATCACATTCTGCTTCTGCAGAGGTAATGTCAAGAGGAAGTCATTAAAAAAAAGAGGCTGTCATCAGCAAGATATGAGATGGACATGCTTTGGAGAAAAGTCAGGGTAGAGGGCTTCTAGGACAGAGGACATTCCGGGTTCTTGGGATTGTAGTTTATGGAATAACAACAGCCAGCGTTTGATCACAGGTCAGATGTCTGGGAGAAAGCCATAGCTGCTACCAGGTCCTGAACCTACAGAAATATTGCTAGAAGAAAGTAAAAGTTAAAATGCTTAGGAAAAAAATTAAAGACCTGTTCACCTGAGCAGACCTCAAATCCTCAGCAGCCCATGCAGAGCAATGTATCAGAGACAGGCCCACACATACAGTGGGACAGCTGTGGGGAAGCAGATTTTTAAGTTACCAGCAAAGAAACAACAGGAAAACCCTGGAGCAGATGCAGTGGCACCCCCAGCAGGCACCTCGTGTTCTCACCATCCATATTCTACACTGTTGCAGTGCACTACATCTTGCTATACCAATAATAATAAATTACTGAGAAAATTCCTCCTTCGTCACTCATCTTTTCACTCTGCCCAAGCCCAGACTAGTTTTATATGACTCTGATAATGGATTTTTCCTAGAAGGAGAGTCCCAAAATATGGTGCACGATTATTATTGCAGCACATCTTTTTATTTGGTATTAATTTCCTGAAATTTACTGACATTCACAAACACTCTCACAACTTGTTGAATAAAAAAGGTGTTGAGTAGATTGAGGCATTCTGTGGAATTCAGGTATGGATTCAGGTCTAAATATTGAAGTACTTAACTAATGGATGTGATATATTCAATTAACATGCACTTTTGTACACGAGGCAAAGACCAAAGCCCTTCAATAAGGGTGTGTTGTACTTTTCCATCTGATTCAAAGCTCTCTCTCTCACTAAGGTACATGGCTGAAGAGGTCACCTCTGTTTGACTTGGAATTATAAAGTTTGCCCATGATTAAATATAAAAGCAAGTCTACAAATGAAAGAGAGAGGGCTTGAAACCTAGGTCTGGTTGTAAAGTGCACATCGAAAAGCCATTTTGAAAGGCATTTTAAATTTTGCTCTTATCTTGTTCCAAATCATCAGTGGTTTGACTCATATATCAGAGTTTTCAAGGGGGGGAAAAAGCTTCAGATGAACCTATTTGCACAGAAAAAGTTTTTCAAAACAACTGCACAGGGGCCAGGATCAACATCTGAACACGGGCTGAGTTGTTACATTTTTAGAATTATTCCTTTCATTAAAGGCATGAGGGATAACTCAGGCATCTTGGGGCCCGATGCAGTTGTAACATCCTAAACCAGTAATTGCTGTGCTGGGTGAAACCCTGTCTTTATATGTGCAAGGTTTCTAAACCCAGTTCCTTTCCAGCTCCGTGAAGACAAGACCACCTTGCCTATGATGCTGATGGCTGTAGCAGCAGCACTGCTGGATGTTATGGTTCAGATCTTCTGCAAGAACAAGACCCCCAGTAAAGGGACCAGCAAAATTTTTTCCATCTGGTTGCTGCTCTGGTAGTGAGCAGGGTCATAGAACTAAAGGTGGTTGTTCAAGCAACTGCACTGAATGTCGAGAGATACCCTGGATTAAGAGCCTTGTATGTGCCAACTCTTGTTGATCTCTTTGCTGCAATTAGGTAACAGCAGACCATCAAGGTGAGGGAAAGCCAAATGTT
>VYZQ01078768.1:0-13369 GCA_013400655.1 Mystacornis crossleyi
CACATTGTATTCCTGCTCTGCCATCATCTTCCTAGGCTAAACATCTTGTAAGGTTCTTTTTGTCTTCTCTCACAAGCAAGGCACTCCATTCCATGGTTATTTGAGTAGCCCATCTCTGCAACCCACTTGAGTTCTGTGGGTTTTGTGAACATCCAAACAATATTTAAAGAATACCAATTTGAATCCAGAACCTCCCTGAGAAAATTACCTATGCTCTTTAAACTGTGCTTTTTTTAGACTGAAAAGCTCTTCACTATCAGGAATCTCCCCCTGTTGATCTTTTGCAATGCAGGCAGGCAGTGGAAAGCTACTTAATTGTATGTTGTGCAGGTTTTACAACATTTCTTTGAATTCTTGAGCACACAGCTCATCAGTTGCAGGCAACATGCATTTTTGGCAGTGGAATGTTTGGGGGCCGTATACACACCAGAGAGGCTGAAGGACACTTAGCGTTGCTGGGGGCAGTAGATCACACACAGACACGTGTATTTTGAAACCTGTGGCGGTTCAAAAGACAAGGCTTGTCAAGAGACAAGCCTGCATGAGAGCTGAAACAAGCTGGAGCTGAACTCTACCACTACAGTATTTAAAATGACACAGAAGACCGCAGACACCTGAAAACTGCCGTAAATCCAGTAAATCCATGATGGTTTCTGAGTAAGAACTGGAAGTTCTTACTTCCAGATGGGGGTGTAAGCAGTTCCTAGGAGATCAGATTTGATTTAGTTACTGTAGTTCATCAGTGGAGTCACAGTAAAGGGCTCCGTGTTCGTCTTGTTCTAGTAAAAAGTATTAGCTGAAACACTTTCGTAGTAGTTAATTGACCTTTTACAATAGTTTAAGGAAACAGATTTTACTTCAAATTTGCAGTGAATTTGGACCTTGCACAAAATCAGCTTGCACAGCTCAAGTGATGGGTGTTAACTCATTAAGCTGTGATAACTTGCTCACAGTCATCTGTCCACGCTCATCATGCTGCCTTTAGCAATGTGCCATAGCCGTTTTATGCTGAAAGAGCATTAATGTTCTCTGCATGTTGCTGAGAAGAACTGAAAGGCTTTTAGCATTGAATGAATGCAACCAAGGTATTTCACATGGCAGCAGCTATGGGGTTTGGCAGAGAGAAAACATTTGAGTGTTTTTGGAACAAAGAAACATTACAATTTGCCAGTCTTTCTTCCTGGGCATAGGATTTGGTTGAAATTTCTACCTCAACAGTCACTAGGAGCAACTTCATAGATCCTAATACTGCATCCAGTGAATGTAGAAATTTGTCTCTTTGCATAAAGATACTATTGTACATGTGCTGAAAACCAGGTAGACCTCATTCTTTCAGAAGGTAGTGCTGGCTTTGCAAGTTCTTAGCAGACTAGGAACACAAGGTTGGACTCATTTCTGCATTTAATTTATGTAACAGAGCTTTCCTTTTTGTGGTTATGTACCCATGTGCTGCACTGCCATACACCTTTTGCAGCACTGATGTGTGTAAGGTTGATGCCTAAAGTTCCTCCCTGTGAAGTGAACAGATCTTGTAGGATTAGACCCAGAGCTTACTGCTGTGAAGTATTTGCTGTAAACTGATGATCATGTCATTTGTGCATCTTGCTAAAGAGAGAAGAGCTATTATTGTTCTTTCTCAGTTTTTTCTTTCCTTGCTGTGAGTTCTTAAATCTGTGCTAGTGAGAAATGACCAAAGATGATCTGATTGTCACTTCTGTTTTACACTCCATTTTGTTCCTTGAAGTTTCACCCAACCATGGCAAAACAACAGCACATGCAAAATCGAGTACTAAATGTGTAACCTCTTTTCAGAATGTGGTTGTACACAAAGTATACTTCTAGTACCGCCTACATTCAAAATGCGCCTGTGTGGAAGATTCTTTGTATTTTACAGGGCATATGAAGGTCAGCCTCTTGGAAATTTATAAGAAAAATCCTAAACATCATCAAAACGTTATCCTAAACGTCATGCATGGCCAAATCTTCCATGTTAAAGTACTAGAGAGCGCTCCAGTGCAGCTATGGCGACTGCCTAGGTATCTTATTAATGAGTCAATAACTTTTTTTCCCCCCCTAGGATGTAATTGGAAAAGCACTGCAGTATATTGGAGCATATGGTGATCTGTGCAACACAGAGCAAGTTGTGGCTCTGATTGACGAGGAAATGTGTATCAACTGTGGCAAATGCTACATGACCTGTAATGATTCTGGCTACCAGGTAAGAGCACAGCTGTAATTAGCAGAAAGGCACGATGAGTTATCTTTCTGCTGCTGGGAAGAAAGAATCCACCTTCTGTTAATGAGCAGGTGGCAAAAACAGATGCCTAAAATGTTGAATTCAAAGCCCATCATGCTCCCAAGGCTCTGGCTCACAAGCCATGCTGGAACACGGCTGGTCCTGGGGGGCTGCACAGACCACGTCACTGTCACGGGGCCCTGACTGCAAGTGGGGTTCTTTTTAAGAGGAAGAAAGTGAAGGAGCCCCAAGTTGAATGGCAGTAAATGTAGTCCCTGATGGTTTTCAAGTACATGAGGGGAAAACGGAAGAACACATGCCTTCCCACCAGGGGGATGCAGAGATACAAGGGCTGGTCTTATTGCCAAATGCTTTTTAAGAAACACAGTTCTTGTTCCCTCAGAGTAACCAAACTAATTCAGGTTTCAGGCAGATGGGGTTTTGTTTTGATCTTGATTGAGTTACAAATCTTTCCACCAGGATAACTGCCAGGGTTTAGAGCAGCAGGTTGAAGTTTGCAGAAGTCATTGTTACCAGAAAATGGCCCAATTTTGAGCTGAGGCTCCTGTTTGCAGCAAAGTATTTTTCTGATTGCTCAATATGGTAGCAAGTTGTATGAAATCTATCAGCATGTGTAGGTGCCATTCCACGCCGTGCCCGCTGGAGCTGGTCTGAAGTAAAAAAGGCAGTACAGGAGGGTTCATCTTCTTTTAGAAAACCAAAATATGGTCTAGCATAACTTCCCTGGAATCCAATATGCAGCAAGCAATAATTTCTACATGAGTTTTTCCATACATCTTAGTCTGAGAAGAGCTTGTCAAAAACAAATACTTTAACTGAGCACCAAGTCTCCTCTGGACACCATGAGTTTTTGTTCCTCTTTAATTCAGTCTAATCGATAATAGGTCTGATGACTTGAACTGCATAAAGTCACAGAAAGAAGCCTTCCATTGAAAATCAACTGCAAATGAAACAAGTATGTCAGAGCAAAGGTTTTTTCCACTGATACAAGAAAATTAATGCTGTATTTATACCAAAATAGATTACTACAGTAGCCTTTTAACTTTCTAAATTTCTTCTTGACATTGCAATCTTCACCTCTTCCCCTCCCATCAGATTTCTCAGGAATATTATATTTTTCATATAACCCTTAGAGAGCAAAAGATTGGGTTTAGATTTAATAATTTTTTTTTAACTGGAAAAAAAACCCCAGCATCGAAAGAACCAAAGTTTAAACCCCCAGAATGTTTTCTAAGCGCAAAAAAAGGATGCTTTTTCCTTATTTAATTAAGGAAATCGAAAAGAAAATAATTGAACAGAATTGCAAAGGAATTCTTAATTGCAAATAAATCAGCAACAACCCCCCTCACCTTCAAAACAGCATCTGCTTTATGCTTCCCTTTGTTTCAGAAATATCCATGCTGCTCTACGCAGCTGTCACCTTGTATGACTCCAACAGAAAAGCTTTCCTTAATTTAAAGTCAGCACTGTAGTCCTGACTTCCTCTCCCTCTCTGAACTCCCTTTCAAGATGTGCATTGTTGTTAGGGAGAAAGAAAGGAGTCCTCCTTAAATGCTCACGAGCCAGAGTTCTCTTTGTGCTCAAGCTAAAGTAAAACTCAGAGATCCAGGGCAGTTACTACAGACTTCGTGCCCTCGCTGGTTGCTACAGCAACTTCTGTGCCTTCCTAGTACTGAAACCCCAAATGCCTCAAACCTGCCTTTGGAGCCAACCTGCAGCAGCACCAGTACTTCCCATCACCTCCCTGCCTCCCCAGATGCTGACAGTGGTCAGGGAGATTTGCTAAGGCACTGCTTGTTTGCCAGAGCTCAACTTTCAGGCCTGATTTTCCCTCCTAAACTCTTCAAAGTACATATTTAGTGTTTTCAGTGCTTTTTAAAATTTTTTACTTTTCTAGTCTTGCTTCTTAGATATTGACACTTTTGTGGTTGTGTGATGCTTTTGGTTTTGCTTTTAATTGCCATTTCTATTATAACCAGGAGCTTATATCATTGAGACTGCAATTGTCATTTCACATTCAAATACACTTATCACCCTAATTGGAAATGAGGATTCACTGCGTGGAACATGAGAACTAAAGCAGGCTCTGCCTACCCCAAACTCTGATATTCCTTTCAAAGATTTGCAAAGGAAAAGTAATCACATGAGGCACAATGAGCTCTGTTTTTCTCTACTGTTTATTCAATTAGATTGCTGATGCTGTGCTGACAGTAAAAGTCAAAAGAATGTCTTGTGATGAGCATTGTGCTGAAGCCACACAGGTGGCTGGTGTCTCCTCTAAACCAATAACCCCAGCACACTGATATCTTAGGAAATATTTCATTCACATGAAGGAGAAATACCCTGTGGGAGTTTAAATATCATGGAGCAAACTCCTCCTTTTGTAACCAGCCCTTGTGACCCATGAGCGTTTGCCGAGGTGTAATTTGGCCCACCTCTCTAATTTCACAGCGTCTGGAGAGGGGGCTGTTTTGTTCCCTGCCAGTGGAACAGTTGCTATAGCTGCAGTGCAGAATCACACCAAGATGTCTCCAAGTACTGTAGCGCAGGAAATGCAGACGCTAGAACGGGAGCAATTCTGGCCTTTTCTGTACGTGGCATCAATAATGTTTATTCCCGGTCGCAGGCTATCCAGTTTGATCCCGAAACCCACCTGCCCACGGTTACTGACAGCTGTACAGGCTGCACCCTGTGTCTCAGCGTGTGCCCTGTTATCGACTGCATCCGCATGGTTTCCAGGACAACCCCCTACGAGCCCAAGCGCGGGCTGCCCTTAGCCGTGAACCCCGCGCGCTGAGGCGCCCGGCCCGACAGCTGACGGCAACTTTACACTTGTTTGATGCAACTGATTTGCTTTCTAATTAGTCCTTGCAAATCTACTCATACAAAAAATGTAATACTGATAGCTGGGACAATGAACACTGCTTTCTAATTACTATTTTTGAAACAATTAAGTTTTGAAATTACAGAAAGGTGATCGTGGCTGTCAGTGGTCCACTATTTGAAGTGTAACTTCCTTGTTACAATTCATGCTGTGATTTCAAAACTTCTCTATAGACTCTAATGTCTGTGTATTTTCTGGCTGGAAATATAATTAGGAAAGCATTTTTAATGAACTACAAATCAATGTAACTGTTTTCAAGGAGAGCATTTTGTAATTAAACATTACATTTAGTTTTTTAAAAGTTTCTTAGAAGATGTAATTAACTACATAGCATTCAAACAAAGCGATGTGGCTTCTATTTTTCTATAGACAGAAATGAAAGGGAGTTTAAAATAGGATTTAAGAACTGGATTAATCACTTTCAACTACTACAACATATGGTAGTATATTTTTATAATCCTTTCTAATTCTTTTTCACACTAGTCACTTTATAGAATAAATTTGCTTTGCACTGACACATGCTGGACTCCTCAGAGTCGTGTGTTGCATGGGTGGTTTGATCATTACTTTCCCCCCTCAGTGAAAACTTATAACATCTCTCTGCATACAGTTCAAATGCTTATTAGGAAGTACAGGATGCGTTTCAGGATTCTGAGAAGTGACAACATTTTTTGCTCCAAGCTCATCCTCTAAATAACTTTTTAATTGTGCCAATTAATGTTCCAGAACGTACACGTTTCAGGTCAGAGATCTGATTGCGTGCAAATGGACTACACACCCTGCAGGCTGCGTTTGCCAAACACAGACACACAGGGCAAGGTGATTTCCCCCAGTGCTAGTTATTCATACTTAGTGGCTGTGTATAGTTCTAGTAGTTTCACAGCCAAAAATAAATACAGATTCATCTGTCTTACTAAACAGTATCTCAATTTTAATCCATTTTTCACTCACAGTAGGAACTTTCTAATATGAACATATTGCTGTCTGCTTTACTCCACTTAAGAATATAAAGCCTTTAGTTTCATAACAATAATAAATGATCTATCTGTTCAATTTCTTATACCATATATTGTGAGCAGCAAAAGCTTTGATTAAAAATATATCCTGGCTTTTGTTTCTTGATTTATGAATTGTACACTGAATTATAAATAAATGTTGAAACCAACTTGGATTTGTTTGTGATTTTTCTTTTTGCATTTACTAAACAGATTTTTTTTTTTTTTGGTAAAGCCTTGTCACTTGGTGTTTCATGATCTCTAAGATTCACTCCAGGAACCGTTAATGAATTAATTCACATGTATGTTATTCCGTTGATTGCCTACAGTGCAGAATGTATCATGCTCTTTGCCCCTCTCTGGCACCTCTTTGTCTGCCTGTGACTTCCCTTCCTTTCACCTTCCTTCCCCACATACACGGGGTGCACACATTTGTGAATTTGAACATTTTCAAATGTCATTTCATTTAGTGTCCTTGCTCCACCAACACTGTTTTGCTGGTGCTTTGGGCTTGCTTGGCAGGCTCAAGCCCAGTGTCTCCACTAACAGCTTTCTCTTCATATTTTAATTTTCCTGTTTATCATTGTGGATTTTTCAGACTCAGATGAAACAAGAACAGATAATCATACTGCTTAGAAAATATTTGCTTGCAACTTCTTTAAAGCTCCTAGTCTTGCAGTAGTTTCTTATCTAACATGAGCTACTGTGGACTCACAGAAGAACAAGCTGTCTTGTGAATGTCTGTGACAAAGTTTGGAGAGTCTCTGCGTGTACTGCTGGTCCCTCTGCTGAGAAGCTGCCTAACAAGCAGCATGCCCTAGAGTGGGGCAGAAAAAGACATCAAAATCAGATCGGCTGAAAGTAACATTTTATGTTCCCAGACAGCAGATGCAAGGAAAAGTAGCTGTCTTCTCCCAGGCTGTTACCATGTACTTCTTATTGTGCGTCCTGCCTACCACGAGCCCTGCGGCTGAGAGGTGCTGTGTCACCTGCGACCGAGCAGGGCAGCCTCTCCAGGTCTTCTCTTCCTGCATGCCCAGGCCTGATTATCTTACTGTCCCCAAGGCATCACATCTGGTAGTGTGATGGCTTCTTTTAAATACAGGACAATGCCAAGACACCTAATTTCAGTATCTAAGCACAAGAACCTGATAAATGTAGCAGCAAAATTAGAGCTTTTCCAAGGATATTCAGAAGTCACAGGACATTCAGTATTCCTCAGTGGCTGTTAAGTAATCTTTGGAGAGGTAAAGGCATTCTTTGTGAATCAAGACTGTAATTTGTTTACTAAAGAAGGAATAATGGGTTATGTTATAGAGGCTTCTTACTACCCACTCTCTCCCCCACTCCTGTTCTTTCAAGTCCGTTAACAGTTTCATTCCCAAATGCATTTGTTTCTAACTCTGACAGTTGGCAATAAATCTGTGTGTTGCAGCAACTCAGAGAAATAGCCACATTTAGGTCTCCTGCAGGAATGTCTTAAGTCATCAGAGTAAGGTGAGGTGTAAACAGGCAGGGGAGAGAGCCACAAAGGATATTTTCATGGGGTTTGTATGTTTTTCACATTGGTTTTGGGGAATCCATCCCATTTAGCGCATTTAAGAGCCAAGGAAACAAATCAGAAAAATCTGGTCTAGTCTGCAAATTCTGTAGCCAGTTATTAAAAAAGAGATATGAATTTTCAAAGTGTACGAGGTTCCAAATTAAACTCATATATTTCAGTGATTTAGTTGCACATTTAAGGAATTATGTATTATTAAAGACATGATGGTTGACATACTCCAACCCTAGCCCTTGCAGTTTTTAGACATGTTGTGCTATTGATTATTATTATAAAATACTGTAAACTATATTTGACAAATTAAATTATGATAGAAGTGCCATAGCTCATCCTCCAGTAGCACATTCTTATTCATATCATATTTCTGAACAGAAAAGGCTCCCCATGTTTAGTGGATGCTCTGTAGGCCAAGAATTACTTGAAAAAGCTGCCAAATATGCTTGTGTGAATCCCAATGCACCCATGTTCATCGGAAAAAAGAGATGTTTTGCCTTGCTAACAGACTATACAGGCCAGTTTGGGTTTTGGCCTCTAGGATGAACTGATATAATATTTCCAAGGCACTAGATTGTCAACATGAATAGACACATTTGAAAAATCACACAGCATTTTTAAAATACATAATTTCCTGATTTAAAATGTAATATTAATTTGATCTTGTAGCAAAATTAAAACTAGTCTTTGCATGAATCTGTTGGGCAGCCTGTGTCTCCAGTGCTGAAGTGCCCCTTACTCAGATACTTTACCAGTTGCTAGAGGAAGCCTTTTTAGCAGCCATCCATTTGCTCAGCTCATAAATTTGGCAGGAGCAAAATGTAAGTTGCCCATCTAGAATTGCTGCTCCTCTTTGTTGTGTGCTGGGGACACAGAGCTCTGGGAGAGGTGACTTGGCAGCCACAGAGTGGCTTAGTGTCATTTCTGCAGCCTCCCCACCTTCCAGTGCCTACTACTGTCACCTTTGGCTCCTCCAGCTTTGTTGTCTTTAAGCCTTTTATCTCGAGGTGGCAAAAGCGACTGCTAGATTCAAGGCAAATTATCCAAACCCCAGCTGAGTGCCATCAACCTCATGCCTTATAAAACCACTTTGTTTAATACAATCCAAGACTATAGCCTTAGAAATAAAATGTTAAGCAGAGATATTTCCTATTAATAAGATCTTGCCAGTGCATTCTGTATGTATGTTTCATTATTTATATACTGTAACATGGGGTTGGACATGTTGTTAAAATTTCATATTTGTCAACATTTCCTAGTAGAAAATATTTTTTAGATAAAATATTCATTTAATTGGCAGAGGTTTCACTTCACCAGGCAGCTCCACTTCTTTGATGAACTGTGGAAGATAGGTTTTCATTGGCAACATCTGGCAACCTGGCAGACACTCTCGGCAGCTGGATTGGTAACTTCAGAGTTGCTTCTGTGTCTTTCATATAATTAGTCTGCTTATGGGCCATCTGGGTTGCTTTGGTTTTGCTGTTGCCATTTCCTTTCTTTTCTGAGAAATTAATCTTTCTAGTTGTTACTCTGGGAGATCAGTTTTTAATAACTCTTCCTCAGTCTGCTGGGTCTTGTGCAAACGTCCACGCTGGCCTTGCCCAGGAGTAGAGATCCTGCTTTTATCCCTTCTTTCTTGGAGGTCTGAATCTGCCTATCATGATTTTTGTGACGAGGGAACAGATCTTCTCACTGCTATCAAGCAGTGAAGCTGGAGGTCAACTTGGCAAGTGAACACTTACCACCTCTGCAAAAAGAAAGCCCTAAACAATCCAAATCTTAACAGTAAACACACACGGGCACTCTCCCCTTTTGTAGTTTAAGCACACTAAAGTTACCACAAGGAAATGCAATTGTTCCTTTCCTGTAAAAGGACTGCAAGTTATTAAGCTTTACCATGACACACCTACCTGGATGCTGGGGCAGGGTATGGGAATTAGCTTGGACTCCGCCCTGAGCAGAACAAAGTCCTTTCTGCTGCGGCTCAGCAGCTGAACACGGTAGCCCTTCAGTTAATCCATCCCTTGGCAAATGCTAACAAACCTCTGAACTACTGGGGTTTCTTGTGGTGCTGTAGAAATACCAACCCTCCCACGTACCCTCAGCCCTGCAGTGCAGTAGTGCAGCAGGACTCCTCGTGCTCTGCAGGGAGCTGCCTTTGCGCCTCACGGCAGGGACACTACAGCATCACCTCCTAGAGGGGAGTTACGCAGAACTCACCTGCCTGCACTGCCTGGGCCTTTCCACATATACTGGCAACCAGGATCCTTAAGGGCAGCAAATAGTTTAAAGCTGTTTCTCAGACGGTTTTGAGGTATTGTGTAAGGTTCAGGAGAATCTTAAAAAATTATTGTCATACAAGTTGACTAAAACAGTGGCAACCACTGATCTGCCTTGTCTTTTTGTAAGACCATTTTACTTCAGCATAGTGATGCAGTTAACGTTGCTCCTCAGTGTTTCTGCCTCCAGTGGTGAGCTCTCTTTTATTGCATTTCAGCAAGAGGCAAGCAGTATCAAATGCCTCCAGTCGCCAGCTCACACTCACAATTGCTGATTAGAATCACATGCCACTGACTGGAGCTAATTATCATCCTAAAGGACATTATTCTCACTTGTTTAGTCTAGAGACTGCTTATCATCACAGCTTTTACTTCTGCCTGTTGCAGACAGGTTTAGGCCTCACCACTGAAAGCTTCATATTCAGTTGTTGAGAAATTATGTTTCTCAGGAACATAACTGCCATTATCATGCAAATCAGGTGGCCTGCAGATAAAAGTCACCCATGTTGCTTGTGCAGTTGTACAAGGCCAAATTTTTAAAGTCTGAGTTCAACAAGGGGAGCCGGTGAATTCTGTTTCTCCTGTGAGTGTACTATAGTGACTTTTTATTTGTCACAGGCAGAGTGAGTGAGGTGGTGTTTGATAAATCTCATTGTAACAAGAGGGAGCCAAAGGAGTGGAAGTGGTCCTGTGCTTGGTGAAGGGCTCCAGCCTGATGAAAGCATTGAGGCTGGGCAGCACCACGCCCCTCCCCAGCAGCTCCTTTCCCAGGGAGCCCTGGTTGTGCAGGGGCTGCTCCAGGCTCCTCTGAAGGGCAGGGTGGGCACTCCTCTTTCCTTTGCTTTGCATAGGCTTCAGTAATTATAGTCTGTCCTCTGGCTGTTGGCAAGACCATGGGTCACACTGTCCATGACTTTCATGTTAAACAAAAGCAAGCACTGCAGGATTCCTCATTGAAACCTTACGCAATTACTATTTTTAATCAAAATCACATGAAATGTAGGCGAAAAAAATAAAAAGTCTACTTTCCATAAGGTGAAATAGCTATCAGCACTGGGCTAGTGCTGCAGTGGTTGCCCCTGCAGGCAACTGCTTCCTGACTGTAGGAGCTGCCCATTGTAACACAATTGCTGGTTCACCATCACACAGCACTCCCTTTAAAGCATCCCACACTGCACTCTGTGGATCCTTCCGTATAACTGTGCATAGGTAAACCCCTTTCCTAAGTTTTATGAGGTGCCAACATATATGCTATTTTATGCTACTAGCCTATTTATTGGATTATCTTGAGGATTTGATTCAAAAGCTGATGATATTGAAAATACACATCACTTCTATTGTGGCTAAGAAAATCAGCTTTAGAATCAGAGAGACCTTGTATCTGGCATTATGTATGGCCCTTTAGCTTTTTAGCATGGCTGTTCCTTGTTGCTATAGCAACTGAATTAACCGTTTCATTAATATAATGGAATAAAACACATTTATTCATTTTTGCACTCACGGGTAATCCACATTCAGCTTTCAGCATACTTGTCAAGCTGTGCCCCTTTCACCTCAGCCCCAGATATTTCCTCAGCATTGCCAAAGGGTTTCTATTTGTATTTTTCCTTGTTGGAGAGAGAGTGAGCCGTTGGTTTTGAAGAACGTTATGTTTTTTGTAATTAAATTTACCTTCATTTCATTGGTTAGCTTCTGCTTAGCATCCCTTAAGTGGAAAAGCAGACTTTACAAGCAGCATTTGGTGCAGAGAAGAGGTGTTCACATCAGAAAAGAATAAATCACTTGAAATAATGAAAACTCATGCCTATGATCAGCTTGTAGGCTAAATTTGGCATGAGGTGTTCTACAGTAAATACTAACAGTACACAGCTCTGTGTGCTGCCCAAACAGTCATGTTGCTGAACTCTGCTGTTAAAAGCAGATGGAGTGCTACACTCTTTGTTTACCTTGGGCTTAATGCTTCCCAAGCCATGCCCACACGCCGTAACGGTTATTGAAATAATAGTTTAATTAAAATAATATGTCTGCCCATCAGGAGGAGGAAGCAGGATTGTTCCCTGTGTGTGGCACAGCAGGGGCAGTGACAGCCCTGCCTGCACTGCTCCTCTCAAGCGCTGCCATTCCCAGTGCTGTCCTTACACTTATTCCACAACTCTGCAGAGGCCTGGGATGAAGTGGGGCTTCGCTGAGACCCCACAACACCCAGTGCTCCCCTTGGCAGCCAGGGGTTTGGCCAGCAGTAACCAAAACAGGCCCCACAGGCAGTTGGAAAAGCTCTTTGTAACATTCTGGTGCCAGGTAGCCATGGGGGCTGTGGTGATAGATGCAGCCAGAACTGGAGACGCCCTCAGCTGCAACTTGCTGTCTGCCAGTGACAGAGAGGGCCCTGGTGCCCTCATGCACACCAGGGACAGCCCAGCTCTGGGCCTGCTTTGCAGCAGTGGTGGGACACTGAGTACAACAGAGGCTCTTGGCCACTGTTTATCTGACTGTCCTTCCAGCAGCTACCAGTGCAAAATGACACACCAAATTTGGCCCATGAAATCTATCATTATTAGCAGTTCCACATCTGAACTCATTACAAAGGAAGTAACACATCTGATACAAAGAGGGGTTTGGTATTGGTTTTCTTTAATATAACTCAGAAGTTAAGAAACTGAAGTTTTACTGGAAACAGAGCAGATGTGTAAATGATTTTGAGAAATGAGTTAATTAACTTTGAAGGTATAAACTCCTTCATTAAAAAGACAAGGCATAGAAGTAACAGCACAAGAGCATATTGCCTGCTATAATATTGTTCATTCACTGCTGTTTGAGTGAATGTATAAATCATAAAGTCTACAAGGGCTAGCAGAGTCTCTATCATTCCTGTGTGCTGCCTTCCCTACCTGAATTAAATTTTAAGTGCTTCCTCCTAGGCAATTCATTGTCTAAGAAATGCCCAAAGACCCAGAAGGAGAAAGTTATGTAGCTGGCAAGGTGAAAGACCTACCCTGGACACAAAAGCCTAAGCACAGAGGCTCTGTGCGCATTGCAGATTGTGCTGGTGCCATATTCTCCTCACGCCTTTGTTTCTCTTTGTATATGGAAAGCATCCTCCGAGCTGTCTAGAAGTAATACAGAGCTAAGTTAATTCTTCCATTACACATCATGATGCTGTAGGCTAAGAGTTTGGACTACTAAATGTTATGGTGATGTTTAGCCTCTACATCATTTGGTTTTGGGCAACTTGTCATCTGGTGTAAGTTTAGCCAGAACATCATATCATGTAATGGTTAGCAGAGAGCTTGTGGATTCAAAAACCTTGCATCCAACACTTTTTCCCGCACACAAAGGTTAATATTGGTACAAGGATTAATATATATTACTTCCACCACCCCCCCCAACTTCTATCCTTTT
>VYZQ01078800.1:0-11470 GCA_013400655.1 Mystacornis crossleyi
TCCAGTGCAGGCTGCAGTGGACCGTGACCATTTCGTACTGGGGCAGTGCCTGCTGATCCAAAGACAGCCTCGGGGTCCAAGGCATCCTCTGTCCTGCCCATCTTCCTCCTCTGCACGTACACAAATGCTGAAATTGATTTAGTTGTGGAAATAAAGTTGCCTATTGTCACTGTTAGCATGTCCTGTGCAAGGCAAGGAGTGCCACGCCAGGCACCAGGAAAACGAAGCCGTGGTGGGAGAAGGGAACACGGGTCACAGGGGGCTACAGCTCGTGAGGACTGCAGTTGGGAACACTGTTTTAGGCTGCCTCTCAGTAGGATCCCTGGCTGTGGGACTTGAAACTGGACTCTCTCATGACTCAGGAGACACGGCTCTAGAAAGACTCAAGGTCTGCACCGAGGACTGTGCCAAGAGCTTGACATCCAGTGGGGAGATGAGTCAGCACCAGGGAGAATTGGATTGCGGGAAAAATGGGAAACCAGCAGTACCTTCTCTTCCCGCAGTGCCCCGCTGGGAGCCGGAAAAGTGCAAGAGAGGCCACGAGAATCACATTCAGTAGACACACAAAGTGATTAGAAACTAGAAATTACAAAGAAGACCAAAAAGCTGACACCAGGAAAGATGAGAAAGTAGAATACAAAGCAAGCACTAAGAAGATGAATAGAAAGTAAAATAGAAAATACATATTTAGATGAATATCAAGATATATTCACACACAGCCCTGCACTCCCTCCAGTTTATTCTCCATGCTCTTGGAGATGTCAGCTGGTTTAGTCTCAAGGGTTTTAGAGGACTAGCTGGCTTTTTTATTTTTTACAACGCAGTTTGCTTTTTAACCCCTTTTTATGCTGCTTTGGGTTGTAATCTCCCTTTTTTTGGAGGGGCCCTGTATGACCCACCTGCTCCCCCCTCCACCCGCTCCTCCACCACATCATGGCTGTCCCACTGGCACTGGGGTGCTCCCAGTTACACCATCACCCTCCCAGGCTTCCCCAACCCCCCATTTTTACTCACCCCCCAAAGAAGGCACAAAATGAGTGAAACTGCCCTGGGCAGCACCTTGCTGATCTAATAATCTAATCTAATTAATGCCATTTACATGTGTACATGCCCATAAAGGGAGGGAAGCCCCCCCAGTTCTGCCCCACAGCAGAGGGGGAGTGTGCCCAAGGATGGTGCCTGGAGCTGCTTTTGCTGTGCATATTTGAGTAAAGAACGCTTGAGACCCAAGGTGGATGGAATTTTATTTTATACTAATTTTGGCAGTTCTGGAGAGTAGGGAGCGTCATCATCATTTAAGACTTCATGCTGTCATCTAAATATTCCACACGAGTACAGCTGACAAATGAAAATACAGATTTTAGCACATCTATATTATTGAAATTCATGTTGAGAACAAATAAACAACGACAAACAAATCTTATCCCTGCACAAAACACCATTTTCCAGTTTCACACCGTAGACAGATCAAAAGCAAGAATAGTGAGTTATGCAAGCCAAGCCACTCCTAGCTTTGATACATCATTTTACCATCAAGGAATGCATTGCCAAACAATGTGGCCACTGCCACCCCTTTTAAATTTGACTGAATTTTGTCCATGTAACAAGAGCAGAATTTAATCCTTCTACTGGAGAGTGCTTTGCTGCTGCTCTGGTGCTGAACACCCTGTATGCTGAGCTACAGAGCACTGTTCACAAAACAGCAAGGTGTGTTTATACTTACCAACAACCAGGAAAGAAAAAGCCTCTCTCTCAGACAGAGGTGGATTGAGCTGAAGAGCAACAAATATCAAATCTACAAAATTACTGAGAATCATATATAAATGGAGAAGGCGAATGTAACAAAATGAAAATTAGCGATATCAAAGACACTACCATTAATTAGTAAAACTCTGAAATGTGTAATGACAGAGCATTATTTAGCACTTTGCTTTTATTTACTTACAGTGTCTCCAAACTGAAACTTCATTTAGTTGCAGTATAAAACACACCATTAAGCTGAGCTACCGATCTCAAGTTTCCTTCACAGTGAGTGGTGATATGGTCATTAAAATTCAACATGTGATCCACCAAGTCAAATGCTGAGGTCTAATTCTGGGCAGGATAAATGATCCTCATGTTTAAGAGTGAGTCCAGTGACCCACAGGTTATTGCACACTGCTTCCTCGACCTGAACGAGACACTGGGAGCACGGAGCGAGTGTGCCACAGTCGCTGGGAAGGAAGGATGCACTGGGAAGGCCACTTTCCAGAGGGGTCACTGCAGGAGAACTGGGCTCTGACTGAGCAGTGCCACATCTCTTCTTGTGTTCTGCTGTTCTGTACGTCAGGAACAGTGCAGGATCTGAGCTGCACAGAACCGTGTTTGTGTCACACCCTTCTTGGTTCCATGTCAGAACGTTTCACTCTGTGACTCAGGATCTGATCCTTGCTTTGTGAAAAAGCATCTGCCTGCAGGGAAGACAGCGTGGATTTGCAATGGGCATGCTGATAAACATCATCAGGGCAGGAATCTCTTTGGCATGACAGGGTAACCTTACTGCCCCTCAGAGGCCTATGAAGCTACCTAAATTGGATCTGTACAGAACAATTAGACAAAAAGGATCACTCTTGCTGGAAGTGGCAAAACCAAGTTATGACTTTACTGTGGAACAACTCTTTCAGGGCAGCAGTCTCAAATGCAGTTTATCAGCAACTTTATCTTCAGCTCTTAAAAGAAGTGCTCAGAGTTCATTTTTTCAAAGTTTGGCAGGAAAATTATCTTCCAATTTCATCCCTAGAGCGCCCATACTTGGAAAATCCTTCTGTAACTCAAGATCACTGGTAGACTGAGTCAGAGCCTTGGCCTTTATTTTTAAGGCTTTCAGCTGCATCCTGTCATCAGTGTCTTCACCATCAGAGATGGGACTTATTTCTTGAATTTTCAAGAGGTCTCCGGTACTGAAAGTCTTTTCTGTGTCACTGGAACCCATCCTCGGGGCTCTTTGTGGAAGGCCTTCCTTTCTCGAGCTGATCTTCTGAAGTTTCACAGGGAGCTTGCTCTTCTCTCCTGTAGTATCAACACAGTCAAGTGGACAAGCCTGTTCTCTTCTGGTTTTCTTATCAAAAGGACTGTTCAAAAGAGATGACTGGGCAAGGTTTTCTTCTTGCTCTTTAACACTGTAAGGAGGAGTGGGGACTTCAAACGTGGCATGAAACTGAGAATAATCGACACGGAAAAAGCCATCTTCCAGAGACATTACTGGGAGGAACCTGTGACCCCAGAGGACTTCATCTTCTGTGTACGAGGTCCTGGCTTGACACGTCATTCCTGTGGAAACGGACAAGAGCATGGCATTCTACTGTGAGCAAGCAGGCTGGCACAGGGAACAAAAAATACATGGTAAGGCTGGCAGATAAAAGTCAATCGCAGCCAGTAAGCCAACAATTTTATAGGTTATAAAATGGGGCAGTTGTTCCCAGGCAATCTTCTGACAGTCAACGGAGTGCCTCTACTGACTGACGAGATTTTTATGCAAATATTGGATTGAATATTGCAGACTTGCAACCAAGCAAAAGCAGAATGTAAAATTAAACCAGTATTAGCTTGTGTGCTCGTTTCAGCTGGGATAGAATTAATTTTCTTCACAGTGTCTAGTACTGGAAGCCTGCAATTAGGTCACCCCAAAGCTTCTCTTTTGCAGGCTGAACAATCCCAAATCAGCCTTGAGAGAGTAAGTACTACTGTTTCTTGGGAGAAAGAGCTATTGCTTGGCAGAGGCTTACAGAGTTCCTTGGCAAGGATCAGGTGTTGGGGGAGACAACACTAAATAAAAAACGTCATCTTGCATTTCTTCTGCAGGCTGTGTTACTTTTTCTCCAAACAGTATGTCAAGACAAAAGCTGTGCAGAGACACTGAAGCTGTGTTTCATGCTAAGACACAGGTGGCACTGTAAACTCATGCAAGATTTTGTTCTACTCAGTGCAAACGTACATCACTGGTAGCATTTGCAAGTGGGAACTCACAGCTAAAATGTGTTCTAACCAAGCAAATCTGTTACCACCACAGCAGCACTCACAATAATTTGCACAAATATCCCAGGTGAGCAGAACTTTAACACTTCCTGTCATGGTAACGTCCAGAGGCAGAATTAGCAGTCAGTAAGCCCAAATTCTGATTTCTCTCTGGTTACTGCTTTATGGATTCTCAAGTGTAAAATGTCTCCCTTGAAATATCCAGCTGGGTAATTGCATTAGGGGAGGTTATGAACACATGTTTATCCGAAGTAAATGGTTCAGCTGCAGGGTAAGATGA
Organism: Mystacornis crossleyi; assembly: GCA_013400655.1. Taxonomy (NCBI): domain Eukaryota; kingdom Metazoa; phylum Chordata; class Aves; order Passeriformes; family Timaliidae; genus Mystacornis; species Mystacornis crossleyi. The sequence continues at coordinate 4,295 of VYZQ01078800.1, forward strand.
GGGCTCTGCAGGGATCTAAGGACTGCCACACTCAGTGGGAGAGTGTTCTGCCCCAGTGCATTGTGTGTTTGTTCAGGGCCAGCAAGGGCAGAGTAATCAGGCAGTGAGATGACTGCACACGGCTGCACCAAAGGGACATCTGTGTCTCCAAGGCAGGAGGGAGGCAGCTGCTAACCTTGTTGAAAGGACAAGGAAGCTCTTTGGTTAATCAAAGCTTAACAAAGCCTCAAAAGAAGGAGGAAGAAGATCAGAATGCTGATGACTGTACTGAATGATTTGGATTTTAACAGTACTCATGGATCGTTGATGAAGAGCTCCTTATACAGCTGGAACTCATTTTCATGGGATTCATAAAAGGATTGAGTCCTCAAAACAAAAGGCCACAAACTCAGCTGTCATTTGGACAACACCATAATTGAATTTAAAAAAAAAAAAAAAAGCCTTCTCATATTTGTCAATAACCACACATGCCAACAATTTTTGTGATTGTGAGGTCTGAATTTGTGCTGTAAAACTGGATTTCATATTCTGAATTCAATTCAGTGCAAGCTGGGCTGAAAGAAATTTTGTAGCACTGGGAGTTTTTGAAGTTCAACTTTCTTTGAGAGTGGTTGTCCTTAGAACAGAAGCCTGCTCAGAGTGCTGAGCTGTTCCACGTGCCACAGGCCAGGAGTGGCAGGCTATGTCTCTTGTGGGATATGCTGGCCACTTTGGGAATTGGTCATGCAGAGCCCTGTGGGGAAGGGAGGTCTCTGCAGGCTGGTGAGAGCCACAGAAGCTCTGCAGCATATGGTGGGATATGCTGGGGCATCCAGGACGAGCAACTGCCTTGCTAAAAATATCAGCATCGAAAACACAGACTGAAAACTGGAGCATGCAAATTATTCTAAGTCTTACCGGTAGTCTCAACGATTCCTTCGAGGATGACAACTATTTCAAATTGCTCACTCCTCAGTGATCTTTGTGACAGACAAAAAAAGGGGCTCTCGGAGTTAATTTCATGACAGATGGTTAAAGGGGAAACTAAAAACAGCTGGTCGGCTCCAGTTCCAAACCCAACATCCAGTTCACACTGGTCTAGTGGCAGAAATTCTCCCTCCGGTGTCTGTCTGGACTAAAGATAAAAAGATGATTTAGTAATCACCGTGTGAGGCAAAACAGGAAATGAATGCAATAAAGTTTAAACCCCCCTCTTCCATCACATTACCAGCGACATTCATTAGGTCTGGGGGCTTCACAATGGAGATAGAAGTAATGCTAAATACTATGAGGCTACTATGCAAGACCAATTTTACCTTTTCTTATTATGCCAGTAGATTTCATCACCACCTACAAACTTTACTATGACATATATATATGTGTGTGTATATATATATATATTTATACACTTTGATAAAAACTTCATGTACCACACATGCCTTGTAATGGATGTTCAATTACAATTAATATCTTGTGGCAAAAGTTCCTGTTAACGAAACCAAAATCTGCAAGCTGGGCACATTTTGTTCTGTTGTTTGAATTCACATTTCATTCTTCTTGTTATTTTACCGACTTCTGTTTGGCAGACACTGTGATGACGCTGTGTACTAACTCGAAGGTAAACACCACAGTAATTGTACAGTACATCTGGTAAGTGACATTTTCACAAAACCACCTGAATTGATAGTGATGATGCTATCACCCCTTGCATGTACCACCAACTGGATATTGACCTTAATAATGAGCTTTGTATTAAGCTAAGTGCCTCATTTTTCTTCCCATCATTTCATGGGTCCAATAAAAATACAGGTATGATACCTTCCCCCTACCCCACAGCGTTCCCTCCAAATTTTCCTGGTATTCAAAGTATAACTAAAAGTTACATCAGTTAGCCAGGCAGCTCCTCACCTGATTGCTTTGAAGGTCTCTGGTGGAAATTGCCCATTAAAATTAGAAGCTTTGAACAGCTGATATAAATCCTATTTAAAACCCTTTCTGCTATTGTTTGATTAAAAAGCACTCTTAAGGAGATGACTACTGTTTATAAATAAATAAATTATTATTCTTGTAAATTATATTATCATAAATGAATAAATACTTTTAATTGTGTTGCATTTGAATTGACAAATGTATTGGTTTCACTGGTTGGAAACACCATTCACTGAGAGCAAGCCAAGGGCAGCAGCTCTGCCACCAGCTTCCATCTGACAGGCATTCATTCTTTTAAGAAAGTTTCTGTCTTTAAAGAAAATCCCTAAGCAACTACTATATATCTTCATTTTGTCTCTTCTCTTCATATGTATCTTAAAAATGGTGACTTTGTAAGTGCCTGGTATTTACTGGAGATTACATAACCAGTTCAGTAGCTGCTGGAGTACAGCTCCTTATTTAATACAATGCATTATTTCATTTATGTGCTGCCACGGAGGAAAAAACATTTTTCCTATCTAAGTAACAAAGCTCTCCCCTGCACGGGAGGACAAGAGGCAATTTCTCCATGACTGGTGAAGACAGAGAAAATACCAGCTGATTGCGTGTGAAAGCATTTTCACAAATTATTTAGGATTTGAAACATAAAAGTGTTACGCAGTAGAAGCGATCAAAACCACCGCTGCATAGCGGCGGTGACAGTCTCTGTTATATGCACAGCTGTAAGCAACCTGCTGCAAAAACCTCTTTTCCCTTTTCCTGAGGAGGCTGCAGAGCTCAGCTGCAGACTACGCCACTGCTTTTGTTGCCTGGCTACTGCCCCTGCAGCGGCTGCACACGCTGACTGCCCGAGCTGGAGCCTTGCTCCAAGGTAGGGAGCCTCAGCAGGGCTGCACGAACCAACATCTAAACCTCAAACTGTCCCACAGTTTTACCAAATGCATTTACCTAGACAAAAATGTGCGCGTTTGCACAAACTGCTGTCTGACTGACTTAAGAGCTGGTTGAGCTACAAACCATTTTTCTTTGTGGAAGAGTCTTCGATCAAGTCCATTCAAGAGTAAACAAATCCAGCGAGGATGATTAGAGGTAACAGATCTGGGAGAAAGCAGAAGGTTGTGTTTGAGGTATTCAGTATCTTACATAGAGGATTGATTTGTGCAGGGCATGGAGGATTTTGAAGAGAAACTTGTTTGTTGAATAAAAAGCAGTTAACCTGAAAGAAGAGAGCTTAATAGCCCCAATGTGTCCAGGCTCCCGGCCAGTGCCCTTTGTCTTACATCTTTACTCAAAGGATCACAAAACGAGGCAGAAGACTACAAATGGTCAGCAATAAGTCTGGAAGGAACACTTGTGATTCTTTATTTTGACCATCCACATAAACCCAAAGACAAGTAAGTTTCACAGATTAATACGCGTTGAACAAGGGCACAATTACTTAGAAATGCCCCAGCTCACAATTTAAATGTGGTCAGAGATAGATAATCTAAATGTCTCAAAGAATTTCTCCAAAGGTGATTTTTTTCACAACTATGGGGAAAAAAAAAAAAAAAAGGAAAAAGGACTCCTGCGTTAGGAAAAAGGACTCCTTTAACTTTCTGCCACCAGATCTTTGTTTTGGTTTTTATTACAAGGCAGACTTCCACTGCATCACCACTTAATCTGTTTCAGTGTCTGAACAAACCCATCACACCCTTCAGATCCCCACTCCTATCCTTTATTCATTCTCTTTGCTTTTCTAAACCCTCTTTATGCATAAACATGCGTATCTCTTTACATAATGCAGTTTTATTATTATCAACCCTCTGTCAGGTCACTCAGAGAACTCACATCATTATGTTTTGATATCCAGGTGAACTAATTAAGCACTGGAGCAGAAAAAGGGGGATGCAAAAGATGCAGCACCATCGAGCTTAATATTGTAGCATGTTGTAGAGAAACGAATCCAGAAAATGCTGAACTGGTATGTGCTCATTGCTCCTCCCCTGCACTTAGACTATCAGCTTGCACGAAGTGTTATTATCTTTTATATTACTGGAATAACACGTTCTTGTTACTTTGATATCACTGCTGAAGGTTTGTGTGGAGTTTTTCAGTTGTGACACTGCACCTGGAGCTCTACCCTAGGTAATTCCCAGGCTCACTGCTCCTTTTTAACACAGTCTCGTTGCCCCACGCTGCAAATCCGACCGATGTGAGCTGGGCTTGTTCAGACCAGAGAGGAGAAGGTGCAGAGGGGAACTAAGAGAAACATTCCCAAAGCTGAGAGGAAGGCGATGGAGCAGACAAAGCCAGGCTTCTCACAGAGGTGCCCGGCAGTACCAAGAGAGACAACAGGTATAAGCTGAAACAAGGGAAGTTTGGACTGGATCGAAGAAAAACTTTTTCATCATGAGGACAGTCAAGCAGTGGAAAAGTTTTTTTTTTTCTTAGAGGTTTCCAAAACCATATTGGAAAAAGCCCAGAGTAACCTGGTCTGATCTCCTAGCTCATCATACTTTCAGCAGAAGGTTGGACCAGAGACTTCCTGAAGTTCCTTCCAATCTGAACGATTCTGTAATATTAAAAAACTTTTTTTTTTGCACTTTCTGCCCTGCTTATCAACATACTGAAATCACAATATAATGAGTCTTCTCATTTATTTCCAGTGCCTTGTCACCTTCCATCTGCCAACTTTCTGTCACAAATTTGTTTTTCAGTTTATTTTATGCTGTTACTAAGTACAGCCTAAAGAACTGGTGCCTGCTGGTTGTAACCCAAAGCTCACTGCCTCTCTGGCTATCATGCTCCACAGCTGTATTTTTAAAACTACTGTTAGCACATATTGAAAACAGGCTATGGTGATTTTACATTCCTCAACTTTCTGGATCAAAATGTCCTGTACTAGCTGAAACACTGTAAAGGCAGCTTTACACACCAACACTAGCATGTTTATCAATGACATTTAGTCACATTAAGAACAGGTGAAAATATGTACTGTGACTGAGTTTTAAAGAATCAGTACTGATTGCCATACCGGTGGCTGCTGCCTGAGGCACACTAGCAAAGCCCAGGAATCAACAGGCAGAAGAACACAGTTCACTGTGACATTAAAAAGTCCAGGACCTGAAACTGCACATTTTCAGCAGCTAGTTCCAAATAGCTTTTTGCTCTTTCTTGCCCCAGGATTTTGCTTTTTCCAGCTTCTGCAGCACTCAATGTAAATTAGAAAGTCTTGGGTTTCTAGAAAAGTTTTTGCTGAAACACACACAATTAATCTTGCAGCTGTTTTCCAAACTCTACAACTCAGTCCAAAAAGAGCCTCAGACTTTTGCATGACCCCACTATTGCATGCTGCTGCACAGTCCCTGGAGCCAAAGAAAAGCCAGCCCAGGGTGGCAGCACCATTGCACAGTACTGAATGTATAAGGGCATGTATCACACTGCCAGTAATTACCATCAGACAGACTTAGATTAGTGCACTTCCTTTACAAAGGGAAATCCTTGGAGCTCCACCGGTCTCAGCAAGACACTACGTTCACTACTAAATATATCTCCCATCTCAAGTACAAAAAATGTGCTGTGTTTCTTCACATTCCTTCGCTGTGACACCAGCACAAAAGAAGACTCTAGCTACCTAACCAGGTGCAGAAGTGCAGCAAGATCAGCTGTTGGCAGCACTGCAGGGAGGTACCGGGGACAGAGCTCAAACCACAAAAAGAATTTGCTGAAGATAGAGAGCAAGTGAATGCTGGTACATTCACCGTAAGTTTACAGGACACACAGAGCCATTTCACAGCATCTGATGTAAACTCAAGGGCGATCTGAACAGCCACCACTGGCTGCTAGAATGGTGTGTCCAGCTCAGTGGGCACCTTAGCAAAATGACAAGGATTTACAGAAGGACACGGGAACTAATACCACGCCTTTTGGTGTGGAGTGAGGGCGCAGCTACTGCACATTCAAGTTTAAATCTTCTTCTGTTCACAGCTCGCATTGGCCAAATGTTGCAAGGCAGCTCAAAGACAAGTCATGGGCATGACAGTCATATAAAAAAAATCAAGAATTGCTCACTGATTCATCATCTGGCCTACAAAACAGCTATCCTAAGACACAATGGTCATGCAGGTCCTTCAAATGTCCCTGAGTTTTCCCCAGGGACATTTGAAGGACCTGTGTGACCATTTATCTGCACACCAGCATTGTGTAGCAATAGAATTGTCAGCAGAAAGCACATCAGGTTGTATATTTGGTGTCTTATTTCAAAAGAAAATGAGTTATCCCCTCTGTAAAAACACAGTGCAACCCCACTTTTATTCCACTTTAACCTGCATTCCATTTTGAATGAAAGAATTCAATACTTTAGAAGAGCTTTCTGCTAGAGAGCAACAAAACCCATGGTTCAGCTGGCTTTCCAATTCCTACAAAAACTGCTCCAGTGTAACTCCTCACAGCTTGTTCCCATATATATATGTATGTATCCAACTGCTTTTTAAATCTTAGCAGATTCTCCATTTTAAGTGGTACTCTGTAGCAAGAAATATTAACAGCTCAGTCTAGCATTTGGCACAGAACAGAAGGAAAACAGCCTTTCATATTTACCACTGCCCCGTCACCTACTGCTTCATGCTTGTTTACGCAGATTATTAAAAAGGCCGGTTGCTCCAAAGAGAGAATTACCAGAGTACAGAACATTTATAATACTCAAATATGATTTCCTGAAATTAATGTCATCACTGGGATCCAGCTTCTGACAGCTGAGGGGCTTTGGACAGAGCTCCTCACCGAGCGTGCTCCCGTGACAAGACAGAGCTGCTGGGAGATGCTACATTGCTTAATCTCAGCATGCCACAGAGTGTTCTTCTTCCATTCCACTCCAGCCCAATTTATCTTCTGGACTTTGGTGCCTGCCAAACTCTTCCGTCCTGATAATTTTATTTTTTATGTTATGATCTCCTTTGAATTCCAGTTTTCTTGCATTCTGAATTATACTGACCACTGTCAGTGATTAATAAACAGATACTGGTTACAATCAAAGGGTGTTTCCACTAAAGCACCCATACAATCCCTCTGAAATGCTGTAAGGTCACTAGCTGGAACACTGGGCTAATGAACAGCAAGTTAAAGCTCACCAAGCTTCCCCAAGGGGAAGAGGAGGTCAAGGTTGATCTTTATCCCAGTTTAATGTGACCACAAATCAATTCCTTATTCCCAGCCATCATCTGCTAAGCAGCATGCCTTAGTACCCTTCCTTGCAGCTATCCTGCATCCTGACACATCCCTCCATCC